>JACYFF010002017.1:9526819-9551595 GCA_017589665.1 Selenicereus undatus | reverse complement strand
TTGTTGAATCAGGACTAGAAGAGTTAATTAGGATTAAATGAGCTTAGTTGAATTAGGTTGTTGAATTGACTTAAATAATGCCACTTAGTTTAATTAGTTAAATTTAATTTTTTTTGTTAAAAATGACCATAAATCTCACGTCTTCATTGTGGACCAATCCTTAAGTACTACAACTGACAATCGAGTATTTGAGGTCTCTTTTCCTCTTTTCTCTAGTTATTTTTTCCACCCTCCCCTCAAAATCCCTCAACATTAGGCATACCAAATTTAATAATCAAATTATCACAGGGATTAAGACCAACCTATGTAATGGATCAATAGGATTCAATTGCTGACCTGGATGTTAAGTAAGCCTAACAGATGAATTTGTCAAAAAATTTCTATCCCTTCAGATAAAAACAGTTGGAATGGATATAAAAAGACGAGGTTACGCACTAAGAATATTTTGAAAAATAATCTACAAGTTAGATAATGCGATGAACCCAAGTATTAAGATAATAATGATAGAGGCAGAACATTTTGAAAGTCCAACTCCTACGCAATGAATCCAAAGGATAAAATCCAATCATTAGGAGATAAAAATTGATAGGTTATGGATATTTAACTTTGCTAATCCCACAAAAATCAATAAGAAAAATATAATTAAAATTGATGAGAATGGTAAAATTACCATAAACCTTAATTGTTAAGAAGTACGAGCGCAAGATTAGAATGGGGAGAAGGGTCCGCGTTAGCAAAAAAATAGCTTAAAGAAGATGAAACAATTATTATGACTAGTGAAATGAGAATAATGAGTTTTGAACTTACAAGATATAGTATACACCGAAGTGTGAGTCTGCACAGAAAAGTCGTTGGGACAAAACAAGAACTGTTAGTAAGCCAATATATGAAGGTGAATTAGTCAGAAACATGACTATGGAGACATTCTATGAAGTCACCAATGCAAATTCTAATAGCATCTATATCTTAATAAATACATATTTTGAGGGATATAATACATAGGAATTGTGTGCCTACATAGATAGTGATTATTCTGTTTATTTTTGAAAAAGATCTTTATTTCTAGAATTTATGTCGAAGAAAGCTAACAATCTTTTACAAGTATGGATAGCTGATAATAGTATAATGAGCCACAACAAAGCCATAGAAGGATTATCCATAGAAATAGGGGGAGTCCAATCCATTATACTAGCTATATGGGCTACTGATCAACTCTCTCATGATAAAATAATTTTCAAAGGCTACATTCTTCATACACACAAACCATAAACTAAATAATATTCACAATAAGTGGTAACTTAATTTCCATTGATAAATTAAATAAAGCTTACACTCATCAAAAGATTGAATTTACACCCAGCCAGCGTTGTGAAGGTGACACCCCACACAACGAGAGATAGCACTAACAATTTTACTATTTGAGCTATCCATTAAAGACGAAATTCTGGAACAACAAAAGCAATCATGCAAAGCATTCTACTATGAGAATCCTCTTAAATTTTGGGATAAAGACTAGACATTTGCAAAAATCACTTTGTTAAATCCTAACGCTATTATTTGAGTCAAGCAAATGGTGTACACACACCAGGATATCCAAGAATTTGACAAGCAAATCAAAGAAGTTTTGGATACTGAGTTAATTAGGAATGCTAAGAGTCCTCAAACCAGTTCCCACTTTTATGATAGGAAATCATGCATATGAGAAAAGAGGAATGCTATAATGGTAATCAATTACCACAAGCTTAATGATAATAATGTCTTTGATGCTTATTATATTTCTAACAAAATAGCTTTTTTCAATAGAATTCAAGGAGCCTCTGGATTCTCAAAAATGGATTGCAAAAGTAGATATTGATAGATAAAAATGGATGAAGAAAGCACTCCTTTAACTGCTTTTACTGCCCCTCAAGGACAATTAAGAGTGGATACAAATGCCATTTCACCTTAAAAATGCACCCCAAATATTTCAAAGGAGAATAGATAACGTCTTCAAAGATCTTAATCATTGCTATCTAGTCTACACTAGTGATATTCTTGTCTTTTCTAAGACCATACAATAGCACGAAAATGATGTCTTAGCTATCACTCAAAGATATATTGATCATGGTATTATTCTTGCTAAGAACAAATGCATTCATGGTGAATAAAAAATTGACTTTTTAGGCCTAGAGATCAAAGCTAGACAAATCATCCTACCAAAACATATTCTAGAAAATAAAACATTTCCCTGAAAAGATTGAAGATAGAAATCCATTATAACGGTTTCTTGGATGTCTTACCTATTATTCAGACTTCATTAAAGATCTACCTAAATTGAGGAAATCGTTGGAACAAAAGCTCAAGAAAGAAGTAAATTCGATATGGACCTCTAGTGACTCAAAGATTATTCAAAACTTCAAAAAGATGTGTAAAAATTTTCATATTCCTAATTTGCCTAATGAAGGAGATGATTTAATTCATGAGACAGATGCCGACAATGAGCATTGGATTGTAGTATTCAAACGAAAGAAGGAAAAAAACCTTGTAAATATTTCAGTGAAAGTTTTAATAAAGTAGAATACAACTATCCCACAATGAAAAAAGAAATCCTTGCAGTCAAAAGGGAATTGAAAAGTTCTTATCTTTTTAGCCCCAAAACATTTTCTTGATCAAATTGATTGCAAAGGAATACTTAGTTTTGTGAAAAAGAATTTGTCAAATATGCAAATGCAAGGGTGACTCCTGCATTGACAATTATAGCTTAACTAATTTTTCTTCTCTATTAAACATACAAAGGGATTGTAGAATTCTATGGCAGTTAGTTTAACTCGATATCTCGCAAATGGTGATCATCAGAAGAGAACTCCTGCTAGAAAAGGAGGAATTCTGAAATGAAATTCCATTATAGCTAGAAAGGGTTTCTCCTTCTAGTAGAATCCTTATGGATATTTTAGAATTTCATACAAAAAGTAGATTACGCTTTGGTTTGCTATCTTCTGCCTATTTGACAACATAAAGATTTTGACTTTTAGTATTACAAATGAATTACCTAAGTTGTCCTTTTGATATTCAAGAAAAAATAAGTTCTCATGTTTAAGAAAAATGGTTCAACGACTAGTATACAACCTGCATTGACTACTATCATAATTATTCTTAAAATATTTATGAGTCATGGAATTCTTATTTTCTGATAGATGTGGAGTTGGTGATGCTAGGTTCCCAGCAAATTCGATCTTTCTAGATGACCCCATCATGAAAGCATGCGAATAAGGAATGGTAGCTTACATCATGGAAATCCTAAACTCAAAGTTTCCATTCTTTCTAAGACTAAGTTTTAATAATGCATGTTTAAAAGGATCCATTGGATTCTCACATCTCTAAAAGGTCTAACAAAAATTCCATAAATTAAAAGTTTGTACGTCAATGTACATTGTGCAGTAATTGTGTATGAAATGGAAAAGCCAAACCAACCCATTGTCTTGTTCAATTAGTTGATTTATATGATCCTAATGATCAATGATAAGAATGGTTTCCAGAATGAAAAGAAGTAATTAACGATCCTGCTTTAGCATGAGGCATTGGTTTTTATAATATTTATCATCAAATATGGGTGTTAATTAAACAACGAAGACCAGTAATGCATGGCGTGAACATTACTTTTATTTATCAAAATGATCTCAGCAAATATATGAAGGCAGAAGGAATTACTTCAGAAGACGTCTTTGATTATACCTTTTATGTTGGAGTTGGAAAATTCTTATTAGAAAAAGAAAAGAAATATCTTCATGAATTATTTGCAAGATAGGATCTAGTGTATCTTCAACTTGATGAAGATTTTGATAATTATCTGGATAATGATGGATTGGAAAACATTATTAGAGATGAATGCATGCAGAATCTCAATATAGATGACTACTCTTGTTAGTATTAAAGGCTTTAAAGATATGTTGCTCCAGTATTGTGATATTTTATCAAGTGTCAAATCAGTAAAATAATACTGCCTACTATAGCTATGTAAGGACAGTTACAGTCATATAAAAATATCAGTGTATACTGTAGCCATTAGGACATCCTATGTAGTCCATCTGTTCTATAAAAGGAGAGACCGAGTGCTGCTTGAGCAAAAGAGAAGTTGGGATTTTCCATTTCTCTATGGGCAAGCATCTCTAATGTTTTAAGTAGCTTAAATCCGTTTTCAATCTTTCCATTATAATATTTCTACTTTTAAGCTTTTAATAAAATAAGTTTTCCAGTAGGGAATGTTGTTCAATCGAACTTTATGTCTTAAATATTATAATTTCTTAATTAAAGTCTCATTGTCCTTTAAATTATAAAACTTGATTATCAACTACCATCTGAGATAGAAAATGAAATAGATCTGTGCTTTGCTTGATTTAAGGAATGTGTGGTTGAGATTATTAGTCTCTATAAACTGGAAGTTAGAAGAACGTCAATGTTCAATGCCAATTAAGTTTAGGTAACAGTTAAAACTCTCTAATCAAACTTTATTATTTTGCTAAGCATGGTAAGCCTATAATCACAAATAATATAATATTGATATAAGTAGTAGATTGTGATAACTAGTACTAATAAAGTCATTATAAGAAGTTAAAATCATTCAAAACAAACATCTTTCTTGAAAAAAATCAAAAGATAGCAAAATTACTAAAAATATCCCATTTGGGCCAAAGTTGAAAATTTCTGAAATTTTCGGGCAAAAATAATAAGAAAAAGGACCTAAGAGTTTGTTGTTCAAAAACATAGGGTATGATAGTGTTATTTTCAAAAAGTGAGGGGCCTAAAAGTTGCTGTCTTAAACTTAGGGTACCTGACAGTCATTTTTTGTCTCAATTTCAAAGAATTACATGCATGGAATAAAGGTTTGTTTGCTAAATGGGTGTGGAAACTCAAGCACAAGGGCAATGCGTTTACTTAATGGGCTTAAGCTTATTTTATGTAAGCACAGGATGTTTTGAGTACTATGAATCACACCTTGAATGCTTCTTAGAGATGGAAAAAATTGATTAAACTAAAGGAGGAGATGGTGTCTCGTATTGGTGGAGTAGATTCTGCATAACTTCGGATTACAAGTTGGCAAAAAAGTGAGAAATTTCATTGACAGAAATGCTACACCCTATTTTGTAAGCAAAAACAACTTTTTGGTAGAAAGTTGTATGGAAGAGCTGGTGAAAAATGCCTAGCGTACACTTCATTTTGGGATTAAATCAACCCACCCTTTAACCCTCTAAAGGCATAGCACCAAGGATTAGATTAAAGGGATCAACTCAAATCACCATCCCCCTAAATAGATAAAGATTTTGAGATTTTGGGAAAAGCACCAAGCTTCAAGCTCTCATATCATTCAATAAGTTTGCATTTTCATAGTGGTAATGGGGTCTACAAATGCCCAATTAGAGGCGGAATCAGCTATACATTAGTGGGGCAAGTGGGCCAATTAATAGGAGGCTAAAAAAATATCTTAGAAAAATAAATCAAGATGCTTAAGATAATTGCAATCACTATGAGGTGTATTTTTTAGGATTCATCCTCCATGTTCTAGAGGTTCTTCAGTAGGCTCTACTCCACCAATGGAGGTGCCGCTTCTTATCGATTCTTCCTTTGTGTGTGAATAATCATCCCATGCTAATTAATCTCTAAAATTACAACTACAACCTCCTTAATTAAGCCCATAATCATAATCATTCATTTTTCAGCCTTGGATTGACCCTTGCTCGGTTAACAGTCCATAACTTTCTCATTACCTAAGGCCTGTTCTTTTCATAGGTAAATTAGGTGGGTAAAAGGGTGAAGTAGGTTGAAGTAGGTTAAGGTGGGTTGAAGTAGGTTGAAGTGGATTGAAGTAAGTTGAATTTTTTTTATGTGATAAATTGAACTTGATTAAAATAGTGGACGTGGGTTGAAGAAGGTTGAAATAGATTGAAGTTAGTTGAAGTAGGTTGAAGTGGATTGAGGTTGGTATTTTAGAATTGACCTATGAAAAGAACAGGGCCTTAGAGTTTAAATATGATTCAAGGATTTTTGAAAACTACACTTCTGGGGATTTCCCTCCATAGCTAAAACAGTCATTTGAAGCTTGTTTGATCATCCAAAAAGTAGTTTAAAGTTGACCTACAAAACTGAAAATTTCTGGACAGCTTGTGCTAGAAGCTTTATTGTCATAATCCACTACTAACAAGTGATTTATGGACCTAATCAACTTTAGGGGAATGGTTTAGGATCTTGCTGCACATCAAACTCCTCTTCTTCAGAAGGATTTGTCCTCAAATCCTTGTAGCCACTTGCATTATTCCCAAAGATCATTACCCAAGCAAGATAAGGCACCCTTTTGACCTTAACGATATCATGTTTCTAAGAATCCCACTGTTTTTAAGCACATAAGTGTTTTTAAAGAGATTAGGGGCCATTAGAACTTGGGCTTCTTTTCCAACATTCCCAATGATTATAAGTTTGTCTAAAACTCAAATGTACTCATTAATATCCAACTCACAATGGGGTACCTCTTGATGCTCAAGTTTAGTTCAATGTGGCTCATTTGTAAGTGGTGTGATTGAGGAGCTAAGTAAGCTCTTCTCTTCCAAGCTTAAAACCTCCATTGTCTCAACTTGTTGGACTTGGACTTGTATCTCTATTTGATCATGAGGCTGAACCTCTATGGTTTCTTCAACATGAGGTTTTAGTAAGGTAGATTCTAGATTGGAAGCTTTAGGAGAGCTCTCTTCCATGACCATGTTTTGGTCATCCCTTATTTCGTTAAAACCCAAAATGGGCTCATTTTCATCTTGAACCAATATCTTCTATTAGAGAAAAATTGATTTTTCTTCCAAGAGTTCTTCTTTTATGAGTTGATATGGGTTGAATCTTACATCTATGTGTGGCTTAAGCTTACTCCAACTCTTGATTTTAGGCTTTCCTTGAAGAGCCCTACCCCTTCTGAGGGATTTAAACTAATAGTAAGCATAACCTTGGACTTTTTGAGTAGTTATCAAGAAACTCTCTTCCTGAGAACATCCTTTAGCCTTAAAATAATCTTCGAGTGTTTGAACCTATCTCAAATAGATGGTAGGATCCAAACTAATACCATCAAAGCAAGGGGGCTCTTTCATGGCCTTTTTCATATGAGCTATGTACTTGCTAAGCTTTCTTACTTGAGCTTGAAGCTCAACAATGGTTCTATCTATCTCATGGGCTTGTTGATAAGCATCTCCCTTATTAACCATGGTTGGTAGTTGGTAAGGTGAAAAGAGGTGAAGGACTTGAACAAGAAAATGGACCACAGGGCATGAGGGATACCACAGAGGGGTCATGGTGGTCTCTGGAATGAGAAAATTGACAAAGAAGTAAGCATGAAGTGGTGGACCACTGTCGCGATTCATGGGGTTCACCACGGTCAGTCTGTGGAGGTGACTGTCTCGGGTATTTTTCGGGTTTTTGTGATGGCTTTTTTGTGGAGTTTTGGGTGGCGTTTGGTTTAGGAGTTATGTTTAGGCTATTTGAGGGATCTGTGTGGATTAGATAAGAGATTTAGAGAATGACATATAAACATTAAATGGGGGCAAGGAAAGATTGAAATCCAAGTAAATCAATCACAGGATGGATGGATTTGATACTTACCAATATGAAGGAACTTTTTTCTCTGAAACCAAATAATGCGGAGTGGATTCCATTTGACCAAATTAAGGTGTAAAATCCTTGGAGGTGAGCCTAAATGATGTAAAAAAAGAACAACCTTCAAAAAAAAAAAACCAAGAGAGAGAGAATTAATCCTCAAATAGAAAAAAGCCTTCAATGGAGATGAATCAATACTTGAGATAAGGAACCAAGACATAAATCAAAGAGGATATATCTAGGCTAATGATTAAACCATGACCTCGATTAAATGAACCCACGCTCTAACCCCTCTAAATCCTTAGCACCAAGGATTAGATTAAAGGGATGAACTCAAATCACCACCCTCCTTAGAGAGATAAAGAATTTGAGATTTTTGAGAAAAGCACCACGCATTAAGCTCTCATATCATTCGTCAAGTCTGAATTTTCATAGAGGTAACTGGGTTTATAAATACTCAATTAGAGGGGAATTAGTTGCACATTAGTGGGGCAAATAGGAAAATAGGAGGCTTACAAAATTTCCTGGAAAAATAAATCAAGATGCTTAAGATAATTACAATCACTATGAGTTGTATTTTTCAATATTTATCCTCCATTTTCTAGAGGGCCTTAAGTGGGCTCTACTCCATCAATGACGGTACCTCTGCTTGTCGATTCTTCCTTTGTGTGTGAAGAATCATCCTATACTAATTAATCTCCAAAATTACATCTGCAACCTCCTCAATTAAGCCTATAATCAGAACCGTGTATTTTCTAATCCTAGACCAACCCTTGCTCGATATTTAGCCCATAACATTCTCAATACTTGGGGTTAAGTACGATTCAAGACTTGTTGGAAAATACATATGTGGGGATTTTTATCCATGTATAATTTGCAGAAATTAGAGCACATTTGTCTGGTCAAAACTGAGCTAGAAATCAAGTGAAATATTCCACCCAGAAAAATGAAAATGAGCTGAGGAGGTGATTTTGGGAGGATTGAGTGATTGCACTCCTTATATAGGACTACTAATTGCCCAACCACCTTTTGTAATTTTACTTGAGCTTTTCAAGGTCCCCAAATCAATATTGACCTAGGGGGACCTAGTCCTTGACCTAGGGTCAACATTGAACCAATTTGGTTCAAGACCCTTACTAGTGAAAGTATGCCCTAGCTCGGAGCTTACTTTGCATCAAAAGGAAAGAGTTTTCATTGGACCTTATTTTAGTAAAAAGCAAATGGGGGGGGGGGGGGAGACCTTAAACCAAAACCCAAGATTGTTGGTACAAACATAGTCTGAACCTTGAGGAACCACAAAGACTAGGTAGACCAATGGAAGTGTCGGTCTACCAACATTATATTTTGCCACACAACTGGTTTCATGAGAGAAAACCCTTTGCAAAATAAAGGCATAAACTTGTAGGAGAAATCCAAGATGTTGAAGAAGATCAATAAACCCATAAAAAGATGCAAGGGGCCACAAGAGTGCTACTTGAAGCATGTGAGAATGTCCTTTGGCCAAATAAAGCTTTTGACCTTGATAATGATTTCCAAAATGATGAGGATGATGAACAACCCACTAGAAAAACACTTTGATGAACTAGACTATAAGTCCAAGAAAAGACCAAGCCAAAAGCAAATAAATTTTTTGGATTTTATTTGTGGAAACTAGAATCAAAATAATCAAAAGGAGATATGTCTAGGATAAAAGCTAAGTGTTGAGAGATAATTTGTCGTATTTTACGTGTCTCTTTCACCTAATTTTAGCTTGTATAATAATATAATCTTCAGGATTTTTACTTGTTTTGTTTAGTTTTGAAGGTAATAAGATCAATCGAGTAAAGCCTACAAAAAGGAGTGAAGACAGAACAAGAATAGCCGGAAGAACACGAAGCAAGACACAACGGGAGGCATGGCCGCGACCCCCCACCATAGCCACCCTACAGGTGGCTGGGCAGGGGGCCACGACAGCCATCTGTCGCACCGGCGATGGGCGGCTATTGTGGGTACTATGTCCGTCGCCCCCTCCCCCCCATGCGCATAGTTTCGTGGCCTAGCTCGACTCCGTTTTAAAAGCTTGTTTCAGGACTTTTTCGGGGGGTTCCTTTGGCAATTTTCTAGACTAGTTTAGGTTAGATTTTAGCCAATAAAAACCTCAATAGGAGTAGTAGATTAGGAGATTAGATTGTATTTTGGGATTCAAGCTAGTGGATTTCACGTTCATTCAATCAATTCAAGCCTAAGTTTCCCTTATCTCCCTCTCTTTATTTCATGTTTGTTCTTATTTTCCTTTTCTTTAATCTTGTTAGCTTAGATTATATTTAGCTTAAGTGTTTAGTTTTTATTATGATTTTGTGTTCATTAGTTGTTTTAATCCATGTTAGACTAGATTAATTTTCCCTTTGTTTATGTTTGTTGAGTTATTTGTTAGTTTAGGTTTAATTTGGGGTTTTTGTATTTTCTTGATAATTAGTTGTTAATCTTGGTTGCTTGGATTGTGATTAGCCCTTTGATGGCTAATTAGACTTGTATTAGGCTTAACCATACCCAATTCTTGCTTAGAACTTAGAGTTTTCCCTCACGTCCGCCAAGTTTTCGATGAAATACTTAAGAGAGCTTTCATCTAGATTTTTGGGCGATAGATTTATGCCAAGAGGTGAGGTCAATTAGCTAGTGTGGGAAAGGGGATACCTGGGTTCGGGACATGAAAATAGCCCCCAATCCTAACTAGGTCTGAGAGTTGCTAATTTTGTGGCCTAATTAGGCTAACCCCATGAAAATAGGTGGTTAAACTAATTACGCTAGCTCATGACCCTTGAGAGAGGGCTTGGGTGGTCTTCGAAGGTGCAACCGACCATATCTTGTTTTCAGTTGAGGTAGAGCAAGTTAGCATTGATCTTGTCTATTTAGTTAGTCGATTGGTCAAATCATAGTCTCAAGCCACCTCTTTTGCCTTTATTAGTTTAGTTTAGCTTTGATTTCATTTCTTTCCTTCTTCGCCTAGATTGAGTCACTCTACTAATCTCAATACTTGAAACCCAACTCCTAGTGGACGACACCCCTTGTGCTCAACGGTACAACTTTGGACTTGGGGTTTATAAATTTAAAATTCGAATTCTTCCTATCACTGAGCCACCGCTTAACCTAATCAATCGACCATTCAATCTTATGGAACCTATGCACCGAACATTGAAATAAAAGGAGGACTCATAATCATCACTCTCCAAGACAAATGAAGGCAATGAGGTTTTTTTTTTTTTCCACAGATAACAAGCAACAAGCTTTTTCATTCAATAATCTAAATATGAAAATAATACAAGGAATCAAGCCATTATATAATATGGTACCCTCCTATGCAAGGTTTATATCAATTCATAGAATTATAAGGAATGTAACTAATGAAATTCTAGCTAATTGTACAATTAAAACAAAGAAAATAAGGGAACCACTAGATAAAAGTGCAAGGCTAAAATTTACCACACTTATACTTGCTTGGTGGAATCCTCCGCCATCCCAAATAGAAGAATTTAAGGGCGACACTTATGGAAGTGCCTACCAACTTCCCACAAAATCTAAACTTCTAGGATATCCATTTGATAGCCTAATTAAGCTCGTAATCATGCATATCCAAACTTACAACAACCCTTGCTCGATTTAAGCTCCATAACTCACTTGATACTTAGAATCTAAATGTCATCTATAGCTTGTTGGAAAATAGAGATCTGGGCATATCCACCCACATGCATATTTGACCATTCAAAGTTGAGCTAGACGTTGAAGTAAAAATCTTGACCAAAACTTAGAAAATAAATAAGAAGTGGCTTTGGAGGATAATTACATAGGCTCCTTATTTATGGCTACTAATTGCCTTGCTGCCCACTTAAATGTACTTAGATCCTAATTTAACATTGTCAATTTGCATAGGCTTATAAGGATCTTCCCTTAACACCCCACTTCCTTAAGAATTAAGAGAACCCCTTCAGTCAAACTCATGACATGTTGGAGTGCCTTAGTATATTGATAGCTTGCTCTGCATCAACTGGTCTCCTTGTAGTGTAAAAGACACGACTACTTGGTTGCAACAGCAACCTATTAAGATCATTAGGGCAATATTCGAGCCACCATCAATACGAGTTTGGCTGTTGTTGGATCTTGTCCATTGGCCACTAGTTAGGACACTTTTGCATTCCTGATGGGGTTCTGGTTCTTGGTTAAGAGGTTATGGGATACTAACTCTTTTTTTTAAAGAAATATCTTCACACAAAAAAGACGGCAAGAACACGTAGCATTCATTCATGCCAATCATATATATGAGGTTAGATCATAAATCTAAGGTCAAAATTGTGTGTCATAGAGTCGGTGGTCATGATGCCGAGGTAGGATGGACTATACTCTTTTTTATCTTCAAAGTGATGTACCTTGAAGAGCCACAATGTGGTTTACCTTGGAAGTAGTACTGCGACCGACCAAAAACAACCTCTAGCACGGAGTTGTACATGATTTCTAGTGTGAAATAACAAACCTAGGCACGTGCCTTATTAGGAGGCGCTCGATAAACTTTGACATTTGCCAAGCCCTAGCGCACTCATTTCTTTCAAGTGTCACCCACTTACATAGTCTCCACTAGAATCGCAGCTGAAAGTCCACTAAACCAATGGGGACGGTCTACAGGGTTCGGGCTCATGATCCCTGAGGCCTAACTAGCTCTTCTCGCTCAACCGCCCTCTTTCGAGGGAGTGCATCAGATCGGCTTTCTTAAGTTGGTGATTCATGGAATTGTGTGATATAATTCATAAGACTTTCAATTTTTAAAGTCACCATCACATTTTAAAGGAAATGGACGAACATTAGAGGAGATAAAACTTATTCAAATCCCTCTAAATCAAACGGGAAATGAACCAAAAATGGGATATAGGATTAATCAAAATTAGGGTTTATCATAAGGGAGAACCTGCGAGTAATGGAATGTTTAATGTTATGCATAGGGAAGATGGCCATGTTTTTGAACCAAATAGAAATTAATCATGTAGATAATGGCATCTCACTTGTATTCCTGGCCCACATGCCATGTCAGCAATAAGGGAACAAAAACTCGATCTAGTTGACTATGTTCATAATTGTAAAAGATTGAACTTACAAAAAAAACCTATTCTTGCCCATTAATCCAAATTTATGGGTGTCTTTTGGGGTAGGTCCAATTATTGCTCCATCATTTAAGAAGATGAAAAGAACAAGGAAGGAATTCAAAAGGAGGCCTAAATAAGGGGAAGAAAGAAAACCACATGCTACTGTCGTCGTTAGGTTATCAATGACAGGTAATAAATAAAAGTGTGGCAAATGTGGTGGTCTTGTTCATGCCTCGTGTTGCTGCACAAACAAGTTCCCAAACTAAGGGTAATATATACTTATTAGTTAGTTATGCAATTGAAAGTCTAACTATGTAATTGCTCTTATTAAGTTATGCAACTAGTAATCCTAGCAATGGAATTGCTTCGCACCTTGTAAAACTTTCTCCAACTGGGTAACTTACACCGCAAGAGCACAAGTGTTGTAGTAAAAATAATAAAAAAAATATCGCTCCACAAAGACCAATACAATATATAAAGTTTTGTCCAAATAAAATGGTAAGCCGAATAAGTAGGGAAGTGGATTATTTATCTAAAGTGGTGAATCACTATATCACAAACTTGACAAATTTATCAGTAAAGGACATCGACGGATTTGTTTTGTCTTATAATGAGTTAGATCGTTGAATTAAACAAGTGCTCTTTTCAACTTCGGTTGATTTAAAGGATGATAATCAAACAAAATTCAATCTTTTGTTTCTAAATGAACATAACTACTTAACCTAATCAAATCACCATTCTTTTAAAGGTTTTTATTTTAGTCAAAGTTTAAGAATTTGATTACAGGATTTTCCTATCAACATGAAAACCTCTCTCAAGAGCCACAAAGTTAAGTCTAGTCTTACCGATCTAATAATAGGTTTCTCCTTTTGGTATTTCTCCCTACAATATAAACACATGCAAGTAAATTGACCAAAATTACTCATATTTAATCAAAGCAAAAAATAGATTAAATCAAACCAAACAAGATCAAGCACAAAATTTTTAAAAACTTGAATTTAGCATCACTGTTTGGCTAGCAAATCTCTAGATTAGAAGAAAAACTACTCATTCATGATTATTGAAACTAAAAAAAAGTTTAAACTAAATATGAATCTAATAGAAATCAAATAAAAAAGGAGTTCAAGAAGTAAGGAGAAAAATATGCTTAGGAACAACAGAGGTCTCTTCCAATGATCTTTCAATCTTCAAGCCCCCAATTGCAAGTTTCTTCCCTTGAATCTTCCTTTGCCAAAAAAATAATTAGAATAGATGAATTTTTGGATGAGATAAGAGAGAGGGTGGATGGTGATGCCTTTCAAGCAGTTGAGAAAGCCCTTAAAATAGAAGAACTTGAGTATTCTTGACCACAAAATCAGAGGAAAATGAAGAAGCTCATCAGTTGTAGTCTACCACGGCCTATGGTGGACTCTGGTACTATTTTCTTTCTTACTTCTTTTTCCGATGGACACATGGGCTAGCGGTACCTTCATAGCGAGTCAAATTTCATCCGTTGAAGGGTCAACATTTGGTCAAAAGTTCTTATATTGTAAAACACATAAAGAAACATACACAAGTGTAAACTAGAAATAGGAGCACAAATCAACCACCAAAGCACACAATCCCCTTAGAAATACTAAGAAATGATCCTAAGACAATGCACATTTTCAGCACTTATCGAAATCCCCCATGCTGGAACTATTGTTTGCCCCAAGCAACCCTGAGAACAAGAACCTTTATTCACAACCTCCTCAAGATAGACATTAGTGGCACCCTTAATGGCAAGGTCGACCCAAATTGATCAAAACATTGAACAAACAATGACTTTTTCAAAAGATCCTTGAAGACGACAATGTCAAAAATTTAAATCTATCACCTAAGCTATTTGAAATAATCATATCGATACATGGAATAGATAGAGATAGAAAACCCTGTAGACCCTCAATTTTTTCATCTAACACTCTTCCCTCATGTGTTTAAAGCATAGTGAGGTTCCCTCAATCCTCATTCCAAAGACTAAAATCTACGATAAGCTTCATAACATTCTCTTATATGCCACTAGATAAAATGCAAAACACTCAGGAAATCGTAAGGACTTAATATGGGTTGTAATGGGGCTAAGGGTAAAGACGAAGATAAGAACAAATATTTTGAAAATATGGAGCTAAAAGCCAACGACTAAGAGCAAGACCAAACTCTCCAAATTTTTCATGGTATTTACTTGTATACGAACATATCCCCATATACAAATCACATGGAGAGAAGGTGTTGACAGACAAAAGCAAGCTTATACAATCCAATAATGCCAAACTAAACCACCAAAGAATGTCAATACCCACAAACTAACTCCCAATCAAAGTATCATGAAGTGAAACTCAATAGTTTTGACTTAAGGGTAAGATATGCTTTTGGCCAAGGGTTATACATGAAGGTTCACATCAATAAACACAAATTAAGGCTCAAAGAGGCTAGCAAGGGGTACATTATCAATAACAAGGGAGGCTATTTCGTCAATGTGGGACAACAATATAAAGAATGCCTGAATTATTTTCCTAAATGCATATACTAAGTGTGATCTTAAATAGGAGTCAAAGCAAGTCCTAGAGAAATGATGCCTCAGAAGAGTCACTCAAGAAAAAACAAAGAGAATAAAATTGATGAATTAGTCTTTTAAAACTCAAAGCCTTAAATGACATTTACCAAACTGGCTCATTAGGACTCACATGCTAATATTCATGTAAAGATTCATTGGGAAATCAACTCATATTCAACACAATGGTCCAAACATGAAGCACATTTTCAACAACTCGTTACCAAACACTTTTATTCACAATTGGGCATATCAAAGGGTCAAGTCAAACCAAAAAAGACTGCTTACCCGACAAATTTTTTCATTGGAGGTTTTTTTTTTTGTTTTTCTGTATGCAATCCCACATGTAGTCCTAAAATACAAAGCTACCCTATATGCTTCTAATATCATAAATGCATGAGAGATGAAAAACTATGAAAACTAAACTAAACTAACTGCATATTCTAACTGCAATGCAAGCCTAAATGCAGCCCTAGCTACAATCATGCACAATATCTACACATCCACGTGCTCAAGAAATCATTAGACACCATCAATCCCAATCAATTTTCCTATGCTTCGACCAAGCATTGTCCCTAATGCAAGCAGACATAAACAAGTACAGATGGGGGAAGAGAAAGGAGCACTAGAAAAGAGGGGGAAAGGACAGTGAGGCTGAGGTCGATCTTGGGAGATATGTCAATCTCACCAAGCCTTTAAATAAGCCCTAAAATCTTTGAAGTATTAATTCTGGGAGGTGAATTTTCCACAAAGCTGGTCGCTCCTAAACAAAATCACGAAGGTTCTTAGAATAAACATAAGCTTTTAGGGATACTTGCTCCTCCTGAATGGACCTAAGGGTAGCATGTACTCCATTAAAATCTTTAGAGGATGTCAGATAAGAAGAACTAGAAGCTCCATGGTGGGTAGGCAAGAAAGGTGGTGGTGTAGGATGAACTACCTTTACATTACCAAGTAACAATAAGAGATTGGCCCAGTTTAAGAGACTGGTCCACTCAACATTTGGAAGAGGCATAAGCTAGTTTAGGATATATGCAACATACTTGACCAACATCTACCTCACAAAATTTCATATGCTCAAAAGTTCCAATTTTCTAGCACTCGGACCCTAGAACTCTATCATTTGGACTATGCTCAACTCCAAATGGCTTGGCATGAGGGTGATGATGCCCTCGGGCACAATCTCCTTGCAGTACCAGTCGATACACTATACAACTGGGTGGCCAAGAAAGGCCCTGGGTCAATACGATTAACATTCATTATGCTGGACAAGTACAGTTCAGACAAGAGAGGGACATTCAGACTGCAGTCCCTAGCGAAGATACCACAAGCTAAGAACCTTTAGGCCACATGAATGCAGGGATTCCTAATGATAGGGCCTCTATAAGTGTTCATATCATAACAATAGTCACCTGGAATTTCTTACCAAAAAGCATTCGAGTTAATGTTTTTGGGGGATGCGGTGATAAGGTAGCTCCAATCTAGGTGAAAACCCAAAAACATCATTAAAGGCACTTAAATTAGATTCACAAAATTCCCTATTCAAGTAGAAGGACATATATCCTTCTTGACAATGTGGACCACTAACGACCACTAACGAGTCTCAAGAAAGTGACCCATACCACTCCAAGCAAACAATCAATGAGTATCATTTATCAAACCCAAATTAGTCAACAAATCCTTGTCAGTATCGAGTAGCCAAAATAAGTCCATTACACAAAGCATTATATCTAGTAATATGATCTAGGCTAGTTAAACCAATAGGATGAGGAGTATTAACTTAGGTCCTAGCATTAACGGTTGTTCAACTGGGTTGTGATGGCCTCTTCGGTGCTTGTCTCGATGTCCCCGCTCCTTGTGTAGTAATTTGCTTCTTTTTTGTGCCATTGGAGAAAGTAATGTGGAAGATTTGGGGTTTGCTCAACAATCGATGATGTGAGCGCATGAGAAGAGAGATAAAATGGAGAAATGGGAGAATTTAGTAGTAATGGAGGGGTAAGGGATGAAGATCAACAAAAAAGATGATGAATTTAGGCTGAAGATAGTGAAATTTAAATAGGGATTGGATTTGAATGTTAGGTGTGAGGAGAAAAATAGGGTGTATTTTTTGTGGAAATTTAGGGGAATTGGGATAATTAAGGGAATTAGGATGAATATAAGGAAAAGAGGAGAAATTTAGAGAGTTTTAGAGTGAAAAGAGAGTAGAAATGAAGGAGCTTGAGGGGTTAGCTATGGAGGCTTTAGTGAGAGAATCAAAGGTTGAGAGAGAGAGAGAGTCAAGAGGAAGCAAATGAATATAGAGAGTTCAGTTAAAATAGGGAGAAAACCCTTGACCATGGAGAAAACAAAGGCACCACAGACCGTGGCTTTAGCTATGGACCCTCCGTGGTGCCTACGATCATAATTTTTCCTTGTTTTCTAGGTGGGGTGACCATAGATCCTGCCCTTGGCCACAAAACCTCCATGATCAATTACTCTTTTGACTTTTTCTGCTGGCCAAACCACAAACCGTGGTTGGTATCACTAATGGTCCATGTAGGCCATGCCTTTAACTCCTAAGCACACTCTTACTCACTTCACTCTCTTTTTTCCTTATCTCTTCTTTTTTTTATGTTTTTTGTGTTTTTATGTTTTTTCCCCCCTTCTTCTAACCCTAAGAACTATATATATACAAAAGGAATAGACAGTATTAAAATAACTTTGTTTGTCTCCCAAGAAGTGCTCTTTTAGGGCCAAAAGCTCGACCTTCCTTTCCTATGTTTGAATGGGATTGGTCATAATATGGTTAGCATCCTTTTTAATAGGCTCCCCCTTAAAGTGCGGCTTAAGGCATTGGCCATTAACCGTAAAGGAACTGGTGGACTCACTCCACACCTCTACTTCACCATGAGGAAAGACTTTGGTGATTTGAAATGGTCCCAACCACTGAGATCTCATCTTACCTGGAAACAATATCAACTTGAATTGAATAAAAGAACTATGTCACCTTCCTCAAACAGTTTCTTTATGATGTGCTTGTCATGCTAGTGCTTAGTTCTCTCCTTGTAGATCTTAGAACTGTCTGGCCTCCAACCTCAACTCATCAAGCTCATTTAATTGCAACATTTTCCACCCTCCGGCTGCCTTAAGATCAAAATTGATTGTTCGAATAGCCCAACATGCCTTGTGTTCTAGCTTAACCAAAAAATGGCAAGAGTTCTCAAACACTAATCGACATAGAATAGTACCTAAAAGAGTCGTGGAAGTTATCTGATATGCCCATAGAGCGCCATCAAGCTTCAATGACCAATCTTTTAAGACTAGTCCACCACTTCTTCAAAATGCTCTTTAATTCACGATTGGATAGCTCAACTTGGCCACTTAGCAGCTGTGTGAAAACCCTATATTTCTTCAAAAGACACTTTAGCCACTTGTTACGAAAATGAGTCCATTGTCACTCAAAAGAGCCCTTGGTGTGTCAAATCTTATAAAAATATTCATCTTGAGGAACTTGATCACCAACTTGGAATTAGTGGTACAGATGGTGATGGCTTCTGCACACTTAGAGACACAATCTACTATCACAATGTTATAGAGATTGTTATGGGAATGAGGGAACAGACCCATGAAGTCAATTCCCCACATACCAAAAAGTTCCACCTTATGAATATCACTTTGAGGCATCTTATGCCTCTTTGAAATATTCCCTATCCTTTGGCATTAATCACATGTGATCATAAACTTTCTTGCATCCTTGAAAAGGGTGGGCCAGTAGAAGCTCGCTTGAAGAACTTTGGCAATGGTCTTGTCGAGACCAAAGTGTCCACCATAAGTAGAAGCATGAGAATGACAAAGGGCACTTTGGACCTCATCTTCTGGCAAAAATCCTCTATAAATACCATACCCACACAGCCTATAGAGAATAGGCTCCTCTAACATATTGTGCTTAACATCAGTTAGGAATTTTTTCCTTTGTTGATATAACACCTCGAGAGGCAACACTCCACACACCTTGTAATTCACCAAATCAGATACTATAGAGTGACTTAGTGAGAAATAACAAGAAGTTGATCATTCAAGAATGAATCGCTCTTTAATAGTAGTAGCCTCAGGGTCCACAGGGGACAAATGATCGACCAACACATTCTCTAGTCGACCTTGTCACGGATCTTCAAATCAAACTCTTAGAGAAGGAGAACACATTAAAGGAGTTGGGGCTTGGAGTCAAACTTCTTTGAAAGATGCTTATTATCTTGGAATTAATCAAGTATGAACAAAATTTTTCCAAGGTAAACACAACCACTAAGAACTTTTTCTCCATGGTGGTATATTCACTTGTGCCTCATCTAAAGTCTAACTTACATACTTGATTGCCACCAACTTGGTGCATTTCCTTTATCTTAAAACGTCTCCCAATGCATACTCACTTGCATCATACATCACCTCAAATGGGAGCTCCCAATCTGGGGCTTGCATTACCAGAGCCAAAATAAAGCCTCTTTTAACATGAGCAAAGCACTAGAAAATTCCTTAGTAAAGTCAAAAAGCACATCCTTATCAAGCAATTGGGTGAGAGGTTTTGCATTTTTTGAAAAATTCTTAATGAATTGCTAGTAAACACCAGCGTGTCCAAGAAAAATCCTCACACCCTTTACAGAAGTTGGTGGTAGTAATTTCTTAATCACTGCCACCTTTGCTTTATCAATTTCAATGCCCTTATTAGAAGCAATGTCACCTGGGACAAGTTCTTCTTGTACCATAAAATGAAACTTTTCCCAATTCCAGACCAAATTCACATCCTTATATCCTTGCAACACTTTGGACAAATTATTCAAGCAATGGTCAAAAGATCTACTACACACAGAAAAATTATCCATGAATACTTCCATAATGTCCTCAATAAAATCAAGAGAAAATGGTCATCATGCAACATTGTAAGGAAGCAAGGGCATCCATACCTCAAATGGCGTCCTCCTTTATGAAAACGTACAATATAAATAAGTAATTGTGGTCTTGTCTTGGTCACTAGGTTAAAAAGGGATTTTGAAAAAATCCCGAATACCCATCTAGCTAGGTAGCAAAAAAAGGAGTTCTTGGCTAACGTTTCAAGCATTTGGTCAATAACAGGAAGGGAAAAATGGTCCTTACAGGTGGCTTTGCTCAACTTCCTATAGTCAATACACATACGCCTACCCATGACTATCCTACTAGAAATTAATTCATTGTTCTCATTTTTCACAATGGCCATCCCCCATTTCTTAGGCGCAACATAGACTAGACTCACCCACTTACTATCAGAGATAGGTTAGCTCATGTCTGCCTCAAGCAATTTCAGAGTTTCTTTCTTGGCCACCTCTTTTATGTTAGGATTTAACTGCCTTTGGTGCTCAATTGAAGGCTTATGGTCATCTTCCATCAAAAGGTGATGCATGAACATAGAAGGATGAATTCCTTTAAAATCATCTAGAGTATACCTTATGGCCTTATAATTGATTTCTAAGTAATCTAAGTAAATAGTCAATTTATAGTGCCCTTAGATTTGCATTAACAATCATATGATATGTAAAGTGGGGGACCATGAAACTCATACCTCAAAGAAGATGGGATAAGTTTTAAGTACACCTTGGGGGCATACTTCTCATCTAAAGAGGGCTCATCAGCACTTCCTAAATCTTCTACATTGGGAACGATATGTGGAACTTGTGGAGAGCCTTCCAAAAACTGAGCACATATTACTAGTTTGGGATTCTCATCCTTAGTAATGCCATCACACAACACACATTACTCAAGAGGGCCACCAAAAACTTGATTAGTGACTTCTTCCCTTACTAAGTTATCAATCACATCAATTCCATGGCACTCATTAGAATAAAAGGGAATGTTGAAGCCTTAAATAAGCTAAACTCCACATAGTCATCCCCCACATCAAATAACAACTTACCATTTTTCACATCAAACAGCACATGGTGATGGCCAAGAAAGGCCTCCTATAGTCCTACAACTGATTGGGGTTCTCATATCTTCCTTCACCTCAAGAATTACAAAATCTACTTTCACATACAACTCTCCCATATGAATGGGGCATCCTCTAAAATACACACGGGGTATTTCACCAAACAGTCTGCCAATTATAAAGAGATGGTAGTGGGTCTTACCTCTCCTAAGTCTAACTTTTCACACATATAAAATAGCATCAAGCTCACACTTGAGCCAAGTCATATAGGGCATGATTAATGCACACATTCCCTATCAATTAGAGGATGAAGAGACTATCAGAATCCTTAAGCTTAGCAAGAAGATTGTTTTAGATTGTGGCACTACACTCATTAAATGCCTTAGTGTCATGCCCATCTAGCTTTCTCTCATTGGACAAAATCTTTTTTAAAAAACTTAACATATGAAGGCACTTGGGACTCAACTTCAGTAAATAGGATATTAGTGTAGAGTTTCTTGAAAACCTCTAAAAATGTCTCAAATTCTAAACCAGGCTTAGCCTTAGCAATTCTTTAAGGGAAAGGTAAAGGCAAAGTAAATAGTTTCTGAAAAGATTATTTAAGGCCCTTAATAACCTCATATGCATCATTCACAACACCATCATGCACATTATTAGAGGGACTAAACACCTCTTTCTCCACAAAATTCTCATCATGTAAGTTCACATCATTGGTAACCCCCTTAGCACCCTCAAGTTGTTTGCCTCCTCTCAAAATCATGGCATTGTATTGCTCCCAAGGGTTAGGCTTAGGCTTACTAGGAAGTCTTCTGGGAGATGTAGATGAAGAGTTAGCTTGTTGGATAATTTGAGCTTTCAACATCTTATTGTAAGTAGTAAGCACATCAACCTTAGAGACTGATTAGTTAATGTACTCATCTTGCTTTTGTTGTACTATAAGCATACTCTCCATCATGGCCTCTAAGTTGGACTTTTGGAGAGCTTGTTAGGAAAACGGAGGCCTTTGAAACCCAGGGGATGGTCTACATTCATTTGGAGCATAGTGGGAGGATTAGACCTATATGAGAAAATTAGGTGATTCCTCCAATCTGAATTATACGTATTTGAAAAAGGGTCATTGGTTTGTCTAGAGTTGAAGTTATTGACATAATTGACTTGGTCACTAGTGTCTTAAGCAAAATGACTCCTAACTAGGCAATCCATTGTCAAATTATCAATGAAACCACAAATTTCACATGGAGGGGAAAGGGCACTTGAACTCACAACATTTACATTCAAACGGTCTAATCTTTGAGTCATAGCATCTACTTTAGCAGAAAGTAAAGTAAGAGCATCAACTTCTAACTTACCTCTAACCCTCTTGTGTTGGCCTCTTTCACTAAACCATTGATTGTTATTAAGGGTCATCCCCTTGGACCTCATCCTCCATCTTGTTTATCAAAGTGCCACCTATTGCCTTATCTATGGTAAATTGTATGGGTTAAGTAACTCCATTTTAGATTGTTTGCACTATCATCTGCTTATGGAGTCCATGGTGAGGGCATAACAACAACAAATCCTTGAATCGCTCTAAAGCCTCATAGAGCAACTCGACCTACCTTTAAGCAAACGTTGTGATTTGATTCCTCAAGCTTATCCTCTTTTTAGGTGGGAAAGAATTTTAGTAAGGAAGGCCTTGCTGAACTCATCCCACGTAGTAATTGATCGTGGAGGCAAAGAATGGAGTCACACTCTCACCTTGTCCCTAAGAGATAAGGGAAATAATCAAAGGCGGATGGCATCATTGGAGAGTCTGTTGAGCTTCAAAGTGTCATACAGCTCTAAAAACATCAAGAGGTATAGATCGGGATTTTCCATTCAAGAGCTACTAAATTTTGATTGTGGCACTATAGAAATAAGAGGCAGATTGAGCTCGAAAGTGGGCCTTCTCATTAGGACGGGAAATGCTTAAAATAGGGCCTTAGACACAACAGGGTAATGAAATCCCAAAGTGTCCTTCTTTGGTCTCCCCCCTCCACCCACCATCTTAAGTGAGGTCTCATGAGCCGTGCGCTTTTGGTTTTCTATTCTTTGTTTCTTTCTCCTCAAATAGAAAGTCCTCTCTATCTCAGGACCGAGATCGTACGGAATAGGACTTGTATAAAAGGGAAGAGATTCTGCAAGCACCATCACAAGCACTACCAAAGTTAATCAAAAATGAAAGAGAAAAATGCACAGTCAATCTTATCAGGACTAACTCAATATTTGACAATTTGGTCTCAACAACGGTGCCAAAAACTCACACTACAAGCACACTGGTGTTATAGTAAAGATTAAGTATCGCTCAATAGAGACTAATATATTCTACCAAGTTTTATCCTAAGAAAATGCTAATCAAAATAAGTACTCAAGTGGTTTGTTTATCTAAATTGGTGAACCACTATATCACAAAAATGAGACATATACCAATAAAAGACATCTACAAAATTGTTTTGCCTTATAATGAGTTACTTTAACTCATTGTAAAGAAAAAGGGGATTTCGCGGAGAAGAAGTCCATTGCGATGCCCAACGTAGGCCAACATTCACAGGAATATTGAACAGGGGACATAATGCTCAACTGAGGGTCCTTAAATCAAACAAGTGCTCTTCTCAAGTTTGGTTGATTTAAAAGGATGATAATAAAACAAAATTCAATCTTGTCTTCTGAAATAAATCGAATTACCTAAACAAAATTTAGTTTTTTTAAAGTCCAAGTTCAAGACCTTGATTATCAATTTTTCCTCTCTACATGCAATCCTCTCTCAAGAACCACAAAGTTAAGTCCAGTCTTGCTGATCTAATAGTGGATTTCTCCTTTCGGTATTTCACCCTCTTGTCTAAACACATGCAAGTAATTTGCCAAAATCACTCACACTCAATCAAAGCACAGTATAGATTGAATCAAACTAAACAAGATCAAGTACAACATCCAATAAAATTAGGAATCAAATATTGTTGTTTAGCTAGCGAATCCCTAGATTAGGGAAAAAAAACTACTCACTCACGATTATTAAAAATAATTCAAAAGAGTTTAAAATAAACATGAATCTAACTAAAAATCAAATAAAAAAGGAGTTCAAGAGATAAGGACATAAATATGCTAACCAACAATAGAGATCTCTTCAAACGATCTTTCAATCTTCAATCCTCCAATTGCAAGTTCCTTCGCTTGAATCTTCTTTTTCTCCAAAGTGATTAGAATGGATGAATTTGTGGATGAGATACGATCTAGAATAGATGATGGTGCTTATGAAGAAGCCGAGGAGGCCCTTAAATAGAAGAATTTTAGCATTCTCAGCCACACAATCAAAGGAAAATGAAGAATCTCATTAGTAGCAATCCACCACGGATCGTGGTGCTCACCATAGGCTAACCGTGGTGTACCTAGTTTTGTTTTCTTTCTTTCTTTCTTCTTCTTGCCGCGAACACATAGGCTGGAGGTACCTTTACAGTGAGTCAAATTACATTCATTAAAGGGTCAACGTTGGGTCAAAAGTTTGTAAAACCTACAAAATACATCAAATAGGCACACACGTGTTTGT
>JACYFF010002017.1:9481053-9491819 GCA_017589665.1 Selenicereus undatus | reverse complement strand
ATATATATATATATATATATATATATATATATATATGAGTGTTGAATGCTGATGAAAAGTACATACTCATTATAAGATGAAAGAAAATCTCTTAAGTTTGACGGAAATGAAACATGTCTTTCCTAGTGTTTGGATTATGCAATACATTCATTTATTATTGCATTTGTTAGCGATCTCTTCATGCAATTAAAGCTAATGTATGATGCATGTAGCTACCTCATCTGCTTAAGCTTAACTTAGCTTTCTCACCCACATAGCTTCTTTTCTTGTCTTGAAATAAGCTTATTTGTCTTAGTAATAACCTTTGATATGAATATTGTTTTTGTGAGATAGTAAAGAATTTGAATGTAGATGGTTTTATAATTTCGATAATCTCTACCTATAAATTCTAAGAAACTCATAAGCATGTATGTTATCTAAAATATGCACTACTCTTTTTGAAGTAATGAAATGATTTTAAGCTTCCTTTTTGATAGAAAATGGAGATTTTAATTATTCACGTGTATGATGTTCTAGTGTAAGAACTTTTACAAGTTCTATCACAACACACATTTTGAAAGGGGAAACTAAAGTATGTGGTAAGAATATTTGTACTTTTTTCTCGAGATTAAAAAATTAAATCCTTTTCTTTAATTTGTTCTATGAAAAAGGAGGCAAGAAGTTTAGTAAGGTTGAAAATTTAAATCCATATGTTGTCAAGTGGGGTAAGAAAAAAAAGAAATACCAAGAGACGAACTACAATAAAAGCTTAAAACAGTGATGATTGATGACTAATAACATGTTGAGTATGCAATGTGAAGTACATATATATACGTACGATCCTATTCTTTTCAACGCATCAAGTGCTAACCAGTGCCATTTGACACTAATTGATACTCATTAGTTATAGTCATTATATATATGCAGCAATAATTCATCAGCAATAATTCATCAACACTGCTCAATGTCAATAATGCTCATCAATGGTTTAATAGAAAATATTCGTCATGTAAAATATTAAAAGGTGGATCATTTAAAACTAAAGATTCCTAATTTTAGGTTTAGGTCCATCGATCATTTAAACTTAGAAAGTTCACAACTAAAATGTTAAAACTCGTTTAGTTTAAAAGTATTAGTCATACAAAATTAACAATTTGATCATTCAAAAATCATTTGACTCTCTCATATAATTCATTATTTAAAACAAGCGGCATATAATTATTTAAGGGTCGAATTCGAAGTATAAAATTTAAATACGAAATCAATTTACAACATTCTTGTTTATTTATATATTTATAGTACTCTTTTCCTTTTACTCGTGATTGTGTGTAATTCCTCCGCGACTTATTCTTATGCTTGTTACTAGTTAGTTTGTATGTGTTCTATGGATGAAACTCACATCTAAATGTGGGTCTAAATTCTGGAGATTTTCATTGTTGTTACCATTTGAGTGGATTCATTAAGTCCCCACTTCTGAGCTCATACGTTAGATTTTGTTTCCCATTTGTGCTTCATTATAATTGTAATTTATTTTTAATTTCTTATTGTATGTACTCTCTATACGAACCAAAGATTGCAATCTCTTCACACCACCAAGTACATGGAAAAAATCCCAGTTGATTTTATGAATTTCATGCATTTTATTCACCGTTGTTGCACGAGTTAGATGAGGGATAGAGGAAGATAGGGATTTTCCAGAATAAATGGAACCCCAGTGGTACTGATTAATATAAGTTGTTACCAATTTCAAAGTGCTTTCTCTTGCATTGAAGCTAGTTAGACCCCTGATTTCTGTTTCAACTTATCACTTCTCATCTCTCTCATCTTCTCTCCCATCAAAATCCCCACTTACCCATTTATCCCAAGCATTTCAAGAGGGCAAGTTCACCAAAAGTATTATTTGTATATATGATGAAACCTACTGCTACAAGAAGCTCAGACACGCTGGTTAAAACACCCAGAAGTGCTTTCCATTTTGCAAGTTCTGAACAAGAATAATTTAAGTGGTTGCATTGAAGGCAATTAGGCAAAAGTGAATTACGGTGGGTGGCATGGTTGTAGTGAAGGTGAAGACAAATTACATTAAGTCAGACACCCAATTGCAAAGAATCAGAGAACTTGCCTCAAACAACTGCAGCTTCAGGGGCTTATGTCGCCAGAAACCACCACCTCGGCGGAAATCGAAACCCTAACTTGCTCCAGACTATGCAGCACCTCAACAAACAGGGCGTGAGCGATGCCAGAGAGATGATGATTGGCACTGGAGACCGTGCAACAAACTTGCTGTCAACGTCTCCAGCGTTGAAGCAGAGAGGAGAGGGCGCGAATTTGGGAAAATTTAAAATGGCGATGGAGAAGCTACCAGAGAGATGAGGAGAACTTTGAGACCGACGTCAAAGCAGAGAAATCAAAGCTAAATTAAAAGAAAGCTAACAGTTGGAGACCGAATTTAGAAACCGAAAGCGTCTTTGGCCTCTAAGTGGAGACCGCCTATCGATTTCGGTCTCTGAATTGATTAGAGACCGAGGATTTTGGTCTCCAATGGAAACCAGCCTGCATTTTGGTCTCTCAATCTGAGACCAAAAACCACTTCGGTCTCTGAATTGATTAGAGACCGGGGATTTTAGTCTCTAAGTGAAACCCCTCTAGAAGTCTTCCCAACAAAATCGAAACTGAAATATTTTTTTGGTCTCCAATGGAAACCGGCCTAAAATTTGGTCTCTAAATCTGAGACCAAAAACCACTTCGGTCTCAAATGGAAACTAATTTTGGAGTTTTGTATCTAAATTTGAGACCGAAATTTTGTTGATGGTCTCTAATTGAATCTAGAATACCATTTGGTCTCCAAAATCTGAGACCAAATATTGTGTTGGTCTCAAGTGAAGACTGTATATTGACTTCGGTCTCTAAATTGATTTCAATTTGATACCAACCTTTTCGGTCTTTGAATTCGGTCTCCAAATAAAAAATAGAGACCGTTTTAATTTTCGGTATCTATTTTCTGGTCTCCATTTACACGGAATGTTGTAGTGTACTGATGCTGTTTGAAATAGCTTCCATGATAGGTTCGACCATATGCCCACTCTCTAACAAAGCCCATTCCTGCCCGTCATTACTATTCGACTGTCAAGCTCGAAGCACCACACAAGTCATTGTTCTACTGTCATAAAACTCTATTTTACTTTACAGTGGTAGTGAACAATTACAAGTACAAAGGAACCGATTCAATGAAAATGAAGAAGGATTCCAATCAAAAGCTAATAGTTTTGAACATTTAAAAGTGAACTTTGTTTTGTGCTATAATTTGTTTTTTAGTTTAAAGGTGGTAATAAATCTTGCATAGACTTCTTTAAAAATATTTACGCGAGAAAAACTCTTATTAACAAAAAGTTAAATTAAAAGCCATCAAAAGTTATATAAATTGCACCTAAAAATTTTATATAAATTAATGAATAAAGGCCTTAAAAAATGTTCTTGTTCACCCTAATCCTATAGACATATGGCCATGATACTAGCCACAAGAAAACTTCACAACTGAATCTAACAAATAAAATACGACCACGTAGCTCGTTAGATTCCTCCTACATCTAAACGTTTACTAAATCTAAATACACAAAAATAATTTCATCTCTAGCAAACGTTAACTAACAAAGTCATCATGCTAATTAACAAATGTTAACAAATCTTGGCATATGAATAGACGTTAGGTGTATTGTATGACCTCTGTCCTTTTTACTCTTTTCATCATTTTTGATCACCAAACTTATTCATTTAATCATTTTCTAAATTTAAAAGCGCATATGGACCATTTACAATAGGAGGAAAGAAAAAGGACGGTGGTTGTGTTGCGGGATTTGGAAGATCATTTAAGAAATTGTTTAGCTTAAAATCTGAGGTTAATTTTTCAAAGGGAAGTTGCATGGGTGCCCCGTGTGATTTGATTTTGAACTTTTTTTTTCCTAATTAGTTGATATGCATTAGTTGAACTTGGAAGAGGCGGCAAATTAAAAGAGGCTAATTAATTAATTAGGGGTGTGTATGGTTAAATATGACATGACCTTCATGCCAATTTTCTCAACCTCCTCTACCTGCACAACCGTCCTGTACCCCTCAAATGGTCATCTATTGGCTGCTTTAATTTGGGTTTTGTTTTCTTCTTGTGCTCAGCTTTTGCGATGGTGGTTTTTAATGGAAACACTCAATATGGAGAGCTTACTTCAAGTATTATTATTATTTTTTTTTATCAATGACAGTGGCAGAGAAACAAAGACAAGTTTTATACGGGTACGGAGCGAAGGAAGCAATGCGATCTTCTTTCGGATGAAGGAAAAATATGAACACTCCAAATTACTAGGATTAATTTTTTTAGTAATGTACTTCTTTAGATATAAAACTTATTATAGATATTGTATAACTTTTAATTGATAAATTCATCCTTTATACTTAAAAAAGGCATATGACAATAGCTAATTAAGATAGTTGTTAGCTCCGTAAGTACACGATGACGCTGCACACTCCATCAGACCGACCTTTTGGGCAGAGAGTAATGACCCAGTGACACCAAGTGAATGTCCAAATGCAAAAGAAGTTGAGTAGTCACACAACAACAGAGCAACAAGGGTCATGTCTGGAAACACGGGTGACCTGTGTTGCGCACTGGAAGCTCAAAATTTGCTACAATCATGAAGCACGACCATGCTCCTCAATGACACGCGTGTGTTCGCCAAAGAACATCTAGGTTGCTTGACT
Source organism: Selenicereus undatus (assembly GCA_017589665.1). Lineage (NCBI taxonomy): Eukaryota > Viridiplantae > Streptophyta > Magnoliopsida > Caryophyllales > Cactaceae > Selenicereus > Selenicereus undatus. Next base: position 9,487,091 of record JACYFF010002017.1, on the reverse strand, counting down.
TCAAGCCGATTGAGACCGACTTCAACATATTGTGGTCTGTTCAGGTGAAAACCTTGTCGTGTTCTCTCAATTCTAGTTGATTCATCCCAGCTATGGCTAGTGCTGGACCTGCACATGTCGGAGCTAATCTGGCTCTTGGCTTCCTGCATCATTCTTCATTTGATTCGGGAGCACACTCCGGTTCTTTTAGATGGAATATGCAAAATATCATTAATAAAATCAAACCTGACATAAAATGGAACATATGTGTATAAAATCTCTGAAAATGCACAAATATCCTTTAAAAAGATAGCAACAAGATCTATAATCCTTATACAAAATAAGGGTTAATCAGTACAATTCAAGTAATTGCCCTTAATTTTTTTAAGAAAAGTTTTAGGTAAGACGACTCATCTAATTTGAAAGTTAAGACACTCGTGTACACAATCTGTAAATATAATAAAATTACATAACTGCCCTCATCCTGTATTTCGAAGCATGGGTTGTTTGGTCAATGAATTGCTATATCTGCAGGGTAGTTTGTCAGGTAGTTACATTGACTTAGTATAGTGTTATATGGTTTTTTAATTGGATTATATACAATCCTTGGAAATAGGATGTGACCTATGGACCTCTGGCTGTTCAGGCGCTCTTGCTAATTTGATAATGATGACTCAAAGCTTAAGAGCCACACAAACATTGCAGTCATGCTGAGTTATGTGATGAAACTTAGAGAAAGCATGCTTGCGCATACCTCCTTTTTCTTCCATTTTTGGGGTTGTCAGGGAGGTAGCCTGTTCTTTTCATTGATTTGTTTCAATTTATCAACTTCAATTAACTTCAACTAACTCAATTTTAACCTATTTCAATAAAAAAATACAATTTTAACTCACTTCAACCCACTTCAATCTATTTCAACCTATTTTCACTAACTTCAACCAACCTCATTCAAAATTTTATTCTCACTATTTTAACCAACTTTAACAAATATATCAATTTCAACCCACTTCAACCTATTTCAATAAAAAATACCAATTTTAACAAAAAATACCAATTTCAACTTACCCCAACTAACTTCACTCTTTTACAAATTCCAATTTACCAACGAAAAAATAAGCCCTAATTTCTCAACCTTTTGGTCATATTGATTAAAGGACTCTCATTATTTGAAAATAATGTGTAGGTTACTTAACTTATTTTGGAAAATTTTTTGGGTGTTTTTTTTTACTTGAAACGACATATCTGTCCTTCTACGTAAAGAAAACTTGTAGAAAAAACTTTTAAAAAATTTAAACAAACAATAATTATTGTAAAATAAATAAAAATAGCATAAGATGTAATAGAAATTTCATGTAGAACATGAATTATACAAATTATAATAAAATATATGATAAATGAAAAACTTCACATGAAATAATTATACTTTTTATAACCATTAAAGTTTTAAAATTAGTATAAAAATTATAAATTATTTAGGGAGAAAAAGAAAAAGTACGAAGAATTTAAAGACATCGCAATGAATTAAAACATTGTGGGTTATTGGACTAAATAACACTAATTTTCGGAGTGTTTGACATCATTAGTTTCAATTGGCAAATTGGACGGCAACGCCCCATTTTTGCCCCTATCTATTTTCCTTGACCCTCCGTTGAGCTAATTTCGATTCCTAAATAAGTTGGTCTAACCGGAGACACACGTGATGGACATTTGATAGAGAAGTCATTTTTCTCCTTCTCTAATGACACATTAGCACATATTTTATGCATATGCATATGCATACACAAACACACACATATATGTATCTGTGTGCACACGCACACGTGTATCAAGGAGAAGGATGAGAATGATGGTCGCTGGCTTGGAGAGAAGATGAGAATGAAAAAGAATATCACCGGGGTTTGGCAATTCATGTGGTTTTCTCTTTGGGTAGCATTCTAGAATGTAAAGGCAGTGGTTAGAGATGGCAGTGGGGCGGGGAATCCCCATCCCCACCTAGGCCCCGTTTTGCATTGGGCAGAAATCCTCGTCCCTAACGAGGACATAGACAAGATTCAATCCCGAGCAGGGATGGGGACGGAGCGAAATATTACCCCGTCCCCGCTTACCTTGTTAGGACAAAATCCCCTTTCCCACCCCCGATTGGGGAAAAAAAACTCATCCCCATCCTCGTTTATAATTAAAATTATATATAAATCCTTTGTTTATGAACATAAATTTAAGGTTAAATAGGTAAATTTATTTGAGAAAACCCTAGCTATATAATCTCTGTTTTCCTTCTTAAACTTTGATTGAGTTGTCTTTGACTTCTTAGACTTTAGTTTGGTTATGTTGTATGAACTTGTTAAACTTTAATTTGGGTTGAATTATGAGCTTTGATAGAGTTTGTTAAACTTGCATTGCATGAAACTTGCAAGAGTTCTGTACAATTGAGCTAAATCTGCTGGGCAACTTAACCTTTCATCCAAAATCCAACTTGTAATATAGTTTCCACATAGGAGGGTAGAAAAATTTGTGGATAAAAATCTCTGTTGGGATCTCGTCGGGGATTTAATCCGAAAAAAGATTATGTAAAATCAAAACAATATTGTGCACTGTAAGTCATGACTATTAAAGATTTTCTTCCAAAAAAAGATTTTCTTCCCATGAAGGATGATATTTAAGTATAATATTCATGATTTAGCATTTTAAATTCGTATTATATTATTATAATTAAGCTTGACTATAACATTGATTTTTGCTTAAGTTATTTCCATATATGATGAAAATGATCTCTTATGTTTGTGAAAAAAATTATGTATAACGTAATTGTTAAATTAAATTATTTTAAATCTTGTAAATGATTACTATAATTAAAAACTCATAGGATTCTCCATGTATTGCATTGCTGTAAAAATATTAGTTTATTTATTATAATAAAAAAGGAGTCTGAGAGTATATTGTTCAGGATTCAAGAACCAACTCGGAAAAAAAAAGAAGAAACTTATGGTTCAAGGCGGAACAATAGGCTTTATATTCTAACATAGTCCCTCATGCGAATGCTCATGGAGCTTGAAGTGCGAATATCGTACAACCCCCCTATCTTGTACAATAATTAATATGATAATTGTTGAGATTTGAATTTGAGGCATTTCACTCATAAATAATTTGATACCATGTTCAAAATCAACTAACTCAGGCAAAAGTTCAACATAGAGCTTTATATTAGCTAACTAAATTGAGGATTTTAGAAGTATTCTAGGAATTAACCAAACGTCTGCTATTCCCATGAAAAAAAATTATAGATGGGTCTTCTTTTGTAGTATATTACGAAGTTCTTGAAGATATCTTCAAGGACTTCGTAATATAGTACTTACAATGAATAATCTAAATTTTTGAACATAAGTGGGGCCTATGTACTCCATATCATCCCATGAAGTAATTTTTGATTTTTCATTTATCCCTTAACTTCTATAATGCAACGATCACTCGCTTGGTGGATTACCAAATAAAAAATCTATCATAGATCCACTTTACAATATACAATTTTTTTTTTATAAATAAATAATTTTTCATTGAGCTAAAAGGCAACAATTTTATAAAACAATATCATTTGAAGGATCAAGGGTGGATCAGTAGGTCGAGCCGATCACTTGGTGAAAATAGGGCACATGCAATGGATCATGCGATGTGGAAGGGGTGGGTCGGAGAGAGAGCGACGAGGATGAAAGGCAAGCGTATGGCTGCGAGTCGTCTAATACTGTACAGCGTAGGTTCTTGTCATCTATGACGTTTATATTCTGGTTAGACCTGTCAGTTCGGACGGGTGGATTAAATACGGATCGGGTGTATTCGGATTCGGGTAAAATACAGATCGGGGGTATTTCGGGTTCGGCTAAAATACGGATCAGGTGTATTTCAGTTTTATGGGTTTCGGATTAACCCAACGGGTTTAGAGCGCCTTTTCCGTAAGTTATTTTTCTTTTTTTAAAATAAAAAATTCTGCATATTTATTACTCAAACTTGTCATTATTTAATGAAAATGCATAATAATTGTAATTTCTCAAAAGAATATTAAAATATTCAAACATTATATTATAATATATGAACATCTTGTATGAACGAGTAAAGAATTAAGCTCCACTTGATTTTGGGTAGATCAACCCGTACATTGAAAGAAGGTTAATAGTGGGTCGACCATTTATTTGGCAGCCCGTCTAGAGCATTTTAATGTGTTGTAACAGTTTTACCGTTAATAATCTATTTAATAATTTAGTATTTTTATTAACTAATCTACCAATGTCCAATCAGGTAAAACTTTATTAATGGATCGACCCAAATACGAATACAGTTAGTCGTTTTTTTACCATTAGTATCATAGTTCAAGACTAGTCAAAACGAAAACCAAATAAAATTAAATAAAAGAAGTACAAGATATTATCTTGCAATTATAACATCAAAATTTTAAATTATTACAAATTAATTAATTTTAAAAAAATTAGACAGATTTGTTTAACTAACTATATATTGGTATGACTTTCGCATCTTTAATTCTTGTGTTCTTTTAAATTAACTTTTTTAAAAAGATTAGATAGTTATTCTATGCAATTTTATACCTATTTTAAACATTTTTTCATTTAAAAGTTGTGTACGGTTTTATTTTCAGATAATGGAGAAGAAAAAATAAGGTTATTATTGTTTAATTTGTAAATAGATGCAATAGTTATATAATATCTTTTCAAAATACTCAATAAAAATAACTAACCATTATTGTTAAAAGTGATAAATTAGAGAAAAATAAAAAACTAAGGATATAATGTTTGGGTCAAGCGGGCAGGTTCGGGTTCAGGTTCGGGTCGGACTTAACCCGTTAATTTACGGACTTTTCGAATTTGATCGAAAAAATCGTGTTCAAAATTTAAAATTTTTAAACAGATTTGAATCGAATTTTCAAATGTGGTTAATTTTTTACAGGTCTAATCCTGATTATTCTGAGAATACATCATATTTGCTAGCGTACAATTATTGTTACAACAGTGTTTTAACTTTCTTTTCGGCATTAAATGCCAGCCTCCTTTTATGTGTTAAATAGCCGCAGCGGTAGGCCTGAATAAAGAGCATCTCCAGAGTCAAATACAACTTTGTGGCCAAGGAAAACTGCCGGAGTCTGATCACCTACAAAATAGCCCATTAATACATGCAATCTAGAATATCATAAGTCACGTAATGATTGAAAATGACACAAAATCCTGCTAATTTAGTTTGAATTTCATTACGGTGGGCCAAATTTATCTCAGCCGGAACCATAATGTGTGGCCTGTATTATTTCCGTTACTTCATGGATTTTCCTCTTCAGACCGTGCTCTATCAACTGTCAAGTCTTTTCTGTGACTTTTATGTGATATATGTTTGAATATAATATAATGTTATTGCATTGTTCATGATAATCATAAGTATAAGATAATTATTACTTACAACATTGTATTACAATTAATCAAGACAATGAAAACATAGCTACATACTCGTTTGCATTATAAGGTTGTCAACTTCTGACTAAACATTACCTTAAGTTCACATATTCCTTCTATTGAGCATCTGATAGTATTTATAGGATGGAATATTACGACACTAAACTACAAGGGCAACTGTTGTTATATTGTTCAACTAGGTTGTACAAATTATGTTGTACATTCAACTCACTGAAGACAGTGCATAGCTCATTGAAATATATATACTGTACATCCGAATTTCACTTACTAAAAACACCATATAACTCAGTAAGATACTTTTAGGAGTTGAGCTACATTTTCATATAAACAATATGACTAGCACTTTATTGAGCCGCACATATACTCTTAGTCAACAGACATACCTATGCCACCACATCCTGTACACCCGGATTTTGCTTACCAAAAATACTATACAGCTCTCTAAAATATATTACTGTACACCTAGGCGTTGCTCACTAAAAACACTTAACATCTTAATAAAACTATTTTAGTGAGCTGGTATACATTTTTCGCGCGCAGTATAACTAACACTAATTATACAATAAGATAATACAAACACGCGCGCGCGCGCGC
>JACYFF010002017.1:9418467-9446864 GCA_017589665.1 Selenicereus undatus | reverse complement strand
GTCTTGCACGATTCAACCCTAAAAACGGAGGGTCATGGTTGGCCTTTTTGTTTTGTTTTGTTTTGTTTTTTTGTTTGCATCAGACCTATTCTCAGCCTCAAATCGAGGCTATTCGATTATGATAAGGGTCTGGTTCGGGTGAATTTTTGACCCTCTGACCGTTCCATTGACCCTCATTTAAAAAAAAATTAAAATCTAAAGCCAAAATAAAAGATTTTGTGTTTCATTTGCTCAAAACCTTTTGGTTTTGTACTTTCTCACCTCCTTTTAGCCCGGTGGCGCTAGGCCTTCTCACTTATTTTCTCTAGATCTCACCGTCCCTCTACTTTTTCATACTCTCTATCTGATGTTTGGAATGGTTGTTTTAGTGAACTAACTATTATAGTTACTAAACTATACATTGCAATGTTTGTAATTGCGTCACTTTGTATTAGAACATTTAATTATTGCTTGGCATTTCATTTAATAAGATATTTAATGTTGAACATTTTGATAAAAAATGAAATTTAATGAAAAATTTTATTTTCTATATAGGAAAGGTTTGAGAGTCGGTTCTAACCCACTGACTCGAGGATACGTGCAAGGTCAAGGTCAGAGCTGAGGGTGTGCCATCTTGCATGAGCATCGGGTATTGTTAGGGTCGTGAAAATTCTAACTACCAATCCTCATGATCCGACCCTCAATTTGACTAGGTCTAACTCATTGTAATAAACAAAATTTAGAATATAATAATAAATAGTAATATGTCTAATAACACTTTAGAAAGCATACAATTGATGTTTTCTTCTTTGTAAAATGATAAAAAAAATATTAGAGAAAGTATAATAAGTATATTTATTATAATACACTTTTGAATATAGTAGCAATAATTTATTTTAGTTACATTAGTTTTGTAATTTCCTCCATTTAATCAAAAGTAACTTATTAAGAATATACTCATGTATTGCACGGGATTAAGGTCCGATTCTTTTTTGCGTTTGGGATTATTTAACTAACAACTTACATCTCCTTATAACTTCTTACACTTTCTTACAGCTCCTTACTTCCTTAACATAATCCTTACAGTTCTTTTACATCTTCTTACATCTTCTTACATCTTAATTCATACATCCCATATGGATTTTTGTAGAACATTCATTTATTTTTGTTCTATTAATTACATAAATATGTATATATTTTTTAATTATACTACCAATATATAGAATTTGTGAGTATGTTATGAACACAACATTCATATAAACATAAAAACAAAATTTAATGACGTAAATTATATTTGAGTTTCGACATGAACAATATATATTATTATAGAAGAAATAAGTGAACATACTTTTAAAATTATAATACAAAGCTTTATAAAATTCCTTGGTAATAATATATTGATCATACATTTACATTTAAAATTATTTACTTAAAATAGGATTTCATTTTAAGAGTTGTATTCAATTTTGTGAGAAAATTTTGTGTTGTTTTCGGGTTATACTTTGCTTGTTGGAAGATCAAACTGATGTAAATATAAGAAATCACCTCAAGTGTAGGAAATTTTGATTGAAAAAATTTGTGGGGTTCAATATATTTTATTGTTGTTTAATTTACTTGGTTAAAGGTTTATTTTCATTACGTATATTATTTTAATACTATTGTTTCTCATCCAAAATGTTCATTGTAAAAGAAAAACAATTTATTCAATAATATTAAGAAATAATTTGTTTACTGATGGTATCAAATTTATTTTGTAAATATGACTAATATATACATGTTATTTCACGAATCATACATTAATGCTTATATGTCTACATATACTATACAACTCTTCAACAATTCAATAACTCCTTACATTTATCCTTATCACTTTTTACAGCTTATTACATCTTTTTACAGCTTATTACATCTTTTTACAGCTCCTTTTATCTTCTTACATCTCTTGACATCTTCTTACAACTCCTTGCAACTCCTGACAGTTTCTTACATTTTCTTACAACTTATAACTGTATTTTATCGCGAAAAGGAACAAACCTTAAAAGGTTAGTTAGTAGCTAGTGACAATGATTTCTTCACAGTTTTTGCATCAAAGAATAGTAGTGAGGAGTTTGGTTTAACCAAGATGCATGTATATAGTTTTTTTTATAAAAACAATCTTGCATAAACTATTGCGGAGGAGGTATTTATATGACAATAGTCCTTTTTGTTTGATTATGAATCCTATATTTTTAGTGCACATATAATAGTTTTATCTCTGTTTTGAACACAATTAAGACAGTGTGGATCCACAATAATAGCCTTAAAAATTTACCTGCAACATATTTTTCAGGTGAGACTTCCAACCAAAGGTCTATTGCAAAATGAAAATAGTAATAAATAAATGGAAAGGAACGGACAATAGAGTATATCAATTTGCGTAGGCCAAGTACAAATGCACTACACCTCTGGGCTGATAGGCATCTACTGAGACAAACAGGTTATATAAGATGACCTTAAGACAAACAGGTTATATACAAGCATATCACTGGTTAACCGCAACACCAACGAACACCAAGGCTGAAAATATTCAACAATGGCCAAGTCTAGATTGAGTTGTTTTGTCAATCATCTTCCTCAAGATATGTAGACATGAGAGAGGAAATTAAATGGATAGGTGAAGGGCCCTGTTTGGTAAACATATGTTACTTGTTAGTTGTTAACTGTTTGTATTAGCTGTTAGTTGTTATTTATTTGAATTAGCTATTTATATTAGCTGCTGAATTAGTTGTTAAAAAAAAAAACTATTTGATGAAATTAGTTATTTCTAATAAAGTTGTGAGACAAAAACTAATTGTCCAAAATGCTCTTCCAAAATGTTATTCCACCAAACACCTAAATTAGCTTTTTGACTAGGTCAAATAACTAATTTTGATCCAAAAAACTGTTTACCAAAAACCTAAATTAGCTTTTTGACTATGTCCGAATGCATGCCAAATGTGTGCAATGGTAGACTCTCTCACAAGAAGATTCAATAAAATTCTCTTTTACCAATAGCTTAAGCTTTAATTATTCATACCAAAGCATAATGTGAGATTTTTTTTAAAAAAAAACTTCAATCATCAATTTAATCTTTTAATAAAATAATTTCTAAATAATATGTGAAAGTAGAAGGTTTAAATTAAGCTCAAATATCGAAAATAATGGATCCAAAAGCTTTATAATACGATATCCTACTTTGGGAGTCTGGAAAAAAAAAATTATGACACTCTCTAATTTTACGAATATTATTTTTAAAATTCAGCAATTTTTATATACAATTTTGAATAATTTTTTTGGGCCAATAAACCCATGCACAAATTTAAAGAAAAAATCTCTATTTTAATTGAGATGGTCTTTGAATATATATGAATTACCAACGTCAGCACCAGCACCTGCTCTTAATAAATTTGCCAGCTGTTGCAAGCTAATGAGAACTTTAACTTCAGTAGTAGGGAAGCGTTAAGTGGAGTGCACCTGTGCATGTCTGCTTACCAACTGAACATGGCATCTGACTAATTTCACTGATGGTCACTTGGGAGGGGCCGCCTTTGAGTGGTTCTTGTTCAGCCTTCTTTTTGGCTAATGGCTTGTTATAATGCACTTGTCCTTGTCACAACATTTCTCCGTCAATGCCAAGGATTAGAAATACTATGATGGAGGTTAACAATTAGTGCCGGTCCATTAGCATTAATGCTGAGCTGATCATGTTTAGGCCTGTTCTTTTAGCTTCTCGTTGACCCAGCTATAGCATCAGAAGCGCAGCCCAGCCTATCCGGCCTTGCTTTCACCTGGTGCATGGTGCCCAGTCTAAATTGGCAGCATTAGCTACATCACACCGGCCCGGCCCACATGTTGGATTCCTACTTCACAGAAATTCAACATATTATGATGCAAGCACAGCATGAAGGCATCTAACCCCATGCGTGCCCCATGTGTAGCAGCCCACCGTCACATTTATCTTCCCCAATAAGGTATTGATTGCATGGACTAGAAAAGAGACATCAAAGCTTCGCCGTCCAAAGCATGGGAATATTTGGTTTTTGCTCCTAATTAGCTACGTGTGCAAGACATCCCTTTTTTTTTTTTTTTGGGTTTGGTTGAGCGCAGTTTGGCGTGCAAGACTTAGTTCTAATAGGTTTTGGAATTCGGTAGAAAGCTTGCCAAATTAGGAATGGGGCGGATTGGAAAGAAATGATAAAAGTTTGGGTTATTCTAGTATAAATCGGGTCCTTTATAGTTATAGCATTGGTTTAGTAGTTTTAGAGATTTTTGTATACTAATTACTCTTTCAATTTGGAGTTTAATATAATTTTTAGTTCTAGGTTGTGTGTTTTTTGACCTATAAGAAGTGTTATTACTGAATCATGCTGAAACATGTTGAATGGTTGAAGAAAATATAACTAAGTATTTTTAATAAGTACTTAACAGTGCTGAATTGTGTTGAATGATGTTGAATTGTGTTGAATGATGCTGAATTGTGTTAAAAGTTATTGAATGTTGATAATAAGTACTTATGATATGTTGAAAAGAATATGCCCCTAGTTTTAGTTATAGTTTTGGTATCTCTCATAATTCTTCTATGCAAAGTTTTGATTTTTACTGCTCTCTCTGGTTCATTGTTGAATTTGAATGTTTCTGATCGATACTTATTGAATGTTCAAATTCTCAATTGGCTTTAAGTAGTTGTACTCTTTCTTCTCTCCGATCACTTGATTAATTAAAGTTTATTACTTTCTTAGCAGTTGTGATATTGATATTTGTTGTTCAGTTTGCACTTTTTTAGTCATATTTAGATTATGTTCAATTGTTGAATGATTTCTGTTTTACTTGTTTATCTCTTTTAGTTTAGTAATATGGGTTAAAATTAGTTGCAGTGGGTAGAATTCGATCCCGTCCCTGTGGAATCGACCCGTAAGTATTACGGTTGACAACCACATACTTGCGATTAAAAATTTACCTTTTTTTGAGTCATACAAAAATTGATTGGGATCCCAATTGATGATAAGCTAAACCTTCACTTTTTTCTTGTGGCAGCACATATTAGAGAAAATTAATGTGCGTCTCGAAGGGTCATGTATTGAAATGAGGTTATTGAGAAATATGATTGATCAATAAGGACAAGACAAGTTAGGTTGCTTGTGTGATTGACTAGTCAATAGCTGTGCACAGCCATGGGTTCCCATATGGTGACTTACTTGGGCCTGAGTTCTCTTCATTTTTTTTAGATGTGGGCACCAAGTTTGGGACAGGATAAGAATTCATAAGGATAAATATATTTTGTATAAATATTTGTAAATATTTTTATTCCCTATTAAGTAACGTGACATCTAAGTTAGAGCTAGGATTAGGTTTTTGTTGCTTGTCCTTTTGTATTTATGCAAGGCTGTTGTGACTCATGAGTAGACACACAAATATTTTCATCCCTATCTCCCTTTATTCCTTGCTTGATTATTCATGGTATCAGACCAAGAAACCGCTAAACCATTGAAGGCGGAAAGACATGGGGAAAGACGATGAGACAAAAAACAATTGAATCTAAACCAAAAGAATTTATCATTGATAGCCAATCACCCTATTTTCTTCATCCATCTGATTCACAAGGATCGATCATAACTAGAATCAGGTTCAATAGGAAGAACTACAACTTATGGGAACAAGCTGTATGAACAACACGAAAAGCCAAAAATAAATTGTCTTTCATTGATGTAAACTAATGAAGCCTGTGATCAAGGATGGCGTTCAGCGGAAGCCATTGCGTAAAAGATGATGAATTCCATGATCATGTTGTGGATTATGAACGTGATAGATCCTAGGGTACATCCAAGCATGACTTATGTCGATTCTACACAAAAGATGTGGGAAAATATTCGAAAAAGATATTCCATTCTGAATGTTCCTTGAATACATAAACTGAGAGTTGAAATCGCCTCAAGCAAACTAGAAGGATAAGATGTCATGGATTTTTACTTGAAATTGATGAGCTTGTGGAACAAGTTGGAGAATTATCTGAAGTTTCCCAAATGCACTTGTGGGGCGGCTGAGAAGATGGCAAAGATGTTGAAGAAGATAATGTACATCGGTTCTTGATGGGGCCTAATGATGAATCATTCTCTATGGTTTGAAGTTAAATATTGGCCTTCAAATTGTTAATCTCACTCAATAAAATATTTGATATGGTTCAGCACGAAGAGAACCATTAGGCGGTTATGGTTACCTGAAACCAAAAGCATGCCACAACTGTTGCATTTGCTATCACACAAGTCTCGAAGGTGTCCCGAGATCAGTAGTAAGAGGGGCCTGTTTGCAATCATTGTGGTAAGTTTGGTCACAATGAGGTAACTTGTTATAAGCTTATTGGGTATCTACCCGACTAGAAAACTCGAGGAGGAAGAGGCATTCACAGTAGGGTCCATATTGGTCGAGGCGGTCGTCAGTCTAACCCAGGCAGAGGAAGAGGAGCAGCAACTAGGTCGACGTCTACCTCAGCGCCTGGGCAAGAGCTGTCCTATATGTTGTAGATTCAGGGGGAACATCCATCCTATGTAAACCTAACACATGAGGCAGAAGGTAGTCATTCTGCCATGCACAGTTTCACCCCAAATTAGGTACCACGGCTGTTGAGTCTAATTGAGACTCTAAAGCCAGCTCTTGGCAAATTATTATGCAAGAAAGCATGACTCTTTGATAGTGGTGAGTCATACCACATGATATATGATATGCAATTGTTGAATAATGTCAGAGATATTGATCCAATTCCCGTTGGTTTAGCAAACGGGTCCATGATTTATGTAATTAAAGGAGGCTCCGTTGAATTAAATCTTAAGTTGATCCTGTATGATGCACTTTATGTGCCCACTTTAGATTGTAATTTGGTATACGTTGCTCAATTACTAGATGAAATTTGTTGCTTGGTGACATTTACTAATAGGGTTTGTGCGGTACATGACCTTACTACGAAGAACCTGGTTGGAGTGGGGGAGCCCAAAAGAGGGGTCTTTGTATATAAGGAGGGTCCAAAGGCAAACATTTTAGTCAACAAGGATATCTCTCATGGATTATGGCATCGCAGGATAGGGAATCCACAAGTTAGGCTCTTTCTAAAGTTTCTAGTAACATTCAATTAGATACTAGTAGTAAGAATAAAACTGATTTTGGTGAGGTGTGTCTATGTGCAAAACAAACTTGTATACCTTTCCCTATTGGTGAAAATAGACCCTCAAAGTGCTTTGATCTCATACATTATGATATATGGGGTGGATAGTGTGTTAAATCTTTTTGTGGTGCTAGCTATTTTCTTAGCATTCTTGACGATGCAAGCAGAGGTGTGAGGGATTATTTAATGCAAGGAAAAAGTGAGGCTTCACAGTTAGTGAAATTTTTTTGTATGATGGTCAATACTCAATTTGGGACTAGGGTAAAAGTCTTAAGAAGTAATAGTGGAAGTGAGTTCACTTTAGTACCTATGAAGAAGTTTTATGGGGAACATGAGATTACACATCAAACTAGTTGCGCAGATACACACCAATAAATTTGGAGATCGTAGTAGATGAAGTAGTTTTATTGGGTATCCATACGGAAAGAAGGGTTAAAGAGTTTATGATCTAGAGAATGAGAATGTTTTTGTGAGCCAGGATGTCATTTTTTATGAGGAAAAATTTCCATTCTCTCAAATAAAAATGGAGGAAGAAGTCGAGGAATAGTACGTTTATCAAATGCCGGCCATACTTGACTATAAAACTGGGCTGAACAATGAGTTTTCACAATCTAAATGTAATAGCCAGGGTTCATAATCTTGGACTAACTGTTTAAATTAATATTTCTGTTAATTATGTTCTATTTAATTGGCTATGATAGACTATTTTGGTTGCGTGTTAATTAGGCGCAATACTTTACATGGAATAATTTTATAAATTATCCTGATTTATTTGCCGATTACGTGAAGTAGTAGGTTTGTTGAGGTCAGGTCGAGGCGTAACTATGCAAAACTAGCAAATTGAATTAGGATATTCGATGTCAAAGCCAAACAGACAAGGTGTATTTAGGTCCAAACATATTTTTATCTAGCCAAAAATAAGAAAGAAAAGAAAAGGGGTGGGGGAACCCCTTTCTTCTCAGGGGAACACACGAAGGAGGCAAGGATCGAAGGACCCCTCTCTTCCTCCTTCTCGATGGGGCAGAGCGAGAGAGAGAGAGAGAGAGAGAGAGAGAGAGAGAGGAAAGGACAGAGCCCAGAGCGGCGGTGGATGTGGTAGGGATCAGTGATAACCAGCGGGGAGATGGAAGGGGTGACGTGCGCTTTGCAGCGGGTGAAACCCTAACTCGCTCCATAGTACAACACCAACACCACTACCACCACTACTGTCGACGGTGGCTAGGGCTAGGGTCTGGCGACCATCGGGGTCCAAGTGGTAGAGCGCTGGAGGTGAGAAGCATTCTGGGTAGCTATGTTTGGAGTGAATTCACGACTAGCATCGGGAGAAGGGTGAGAACAGGGGCTCAGGCCAGCTAGAAATCATCCATACAACCCATAAATCGGGTCCTTAAGCTTGGAGCGAGGTGGGTAGTTCTTAATTCCTAAAACTATTAATAATTTGCAAATGTTTATGAATTGTTTGCGATATGTGATTCAGTAATTAGATCGAAATTGTGATGCATTGAGAACCTATAAGGAGTAGGTGGATTGATTTGGATTGAAATTAAGATGTCTTTGAGGTTGTCGAGATCGGTGCTGTGAGGAGGGAGTTCTGGATGTTTTGTAACCAATGACATTGTGTAGTGCTTAACTGCTGTAATTGTCTTTTGCTTTAGTTACGTTGGTTATTGGCGGCTTATGTTAATGATGTTTCTAGTCTGAGTTGGGTCATTACGGTTGTCGCTTTCATGGTGCCGTGGTTATGCTTTCACGGTGTTGTGTTTGTCGTCCTATCTACTGAGACTTCTTGAATTACTTTGTGACAAAAGACTCATACGTCTTAACATTTCGAATTGAACTTGAGCTGAACTGAGGTGAGCCTAAATTGAACTAAATGCTAAATGTGCAAATTATGTCGAATATGCCGTGTGCTAAATTGCAGTGAGCCTGGTTGCTCTAAAACTAGTAGGTGCCTAAATAAACCCCCCTATGATTAATGATTTGTGAATCATGAAGTTGATCGAAGTGGACTTTTCGTTGTCTTACTCTAAAATGTACTCAAGCATATGTAAATATGTATTTGAAGTGCGATTGCATCGTACTACTTGATTTCAAGACCCTTGAGTTACTTTGAAACAAGAGGGTCATCTATTCTAGTGAGCTAGAGCATTGAAGTTATGGGGGAAGGGCAACCAGGTAGGTCCTTCTCAAATAAACCAATTAGAGGCACTTTTAGACAGACATGAGGTAACTCCAAGGTAGTTTTGAACAAAACTTGAAATGCTTGTACCTATCAAGAGTGAATTGTTATTAAACATTATAAGCTCTTTGATAACTTATTTGGTGCTTCATGCTACCGCATAGAGTCTTGCGCTATGGTATGAACTGTTTTGCATTTGAAACATTGAGAAATCAAGATGTTTATACATGAGTACAACTAGTAGCTTCTAAAACAAGTTTTAATGTCACATCCCTTGATAGATGAGTGGTCATATAGGCATTAACTCGTTTGCAAGCATATACTTTGCTAAAATGAGTTGTTTTGTGCTTTCAAAAGTTGAATTGAATTCAGTAAGTCTTTTTACCCCTCTTCAGAATAAAAATGCCATTGTTTGCAATACAATGAGAATTTTGATGCAAGTGTGTTTAAAGTAAGATGCATCTGAAATGTTTTGGGCTAGGAGAATGGTGCTAAATGTTTGGACAAATGTTTAGGGAGTAGACATGGTATGCGGGAACCCTAACTCCTTGGGTGTAGACTCAGAAATGGGAACCCTAGAAGACCCTGATGAGGTTAATGGTCCACTGATTATGAGAGCCCTCGGGTATAATACGAAGGGTGAGTGTAGATCTCTCCTGAATACCACAAATATGATAATCCAATGCCCCATGAAATGATTTTATGCTTGTTATTTGATGTAAACTCCTCATTCGAAGACTATGCTAGTGCCACGATTTGGAAAAGTGCATGTGCTCTTGAAAAGATCTTTTATTGTTTCCTAAATTATTTTCCAATGAATAACGACTATTTTACAAAGGCTTTCTTTGATTTAAGCAATGCCTTTTGTCTTCCATGTGTCAATCCCATTGTCTTACTATAAGAACCGTACTTGGTGATTTTAATTGAACTCCGGGATGACATATGCTTATGTGAGAATTAAACACTCTACGGCTCTCAATACTTGAATTTGTGCGTGTGTCAGTTTGCTATTGAGCCTAGTATACCGTTATGGGATGTTAAGCAACTAGTTATCACTGTTAAGATACAAGAGGCATAGTTTAGGCAAGTTGAGAACTCTTATGTGCTTAGATTAAAGAAGGGGAGAGATGTATTGAGTTGTGGAGGTTATTATGGTGGTGTGCGCTGTGAATGACCTTGTATGCTTATTATGTGATATTAAATATCAATTTACATGTGATTGCTACTTAGAAGTATTATGTGCAACCGTTTTATTTTCGGGATAAGGATTATCCACTTAGCTTGTGGTAGCTCATTCCCTCTCTATTTCCCCTTTTCCCCAAGTTCCTGATATGACAGGTGGAAGGCGGTTCACGTGAACTAAGTTGGAATCTCCTTTTGCTTTGGAAAAGAAGTTAAGCACCTATACGTGTAGAATCGTGAGTAGAATAGTGTAATGTAATGTATGCGTAGATCCTTATGCATATGTAAGTTAATTGGTATAGTCAGTGTAATGCATACTGGTTACAAGTCGCTCTGAATGGCCATGTGAGCCAACCATCTGATTAGTCTGTCGTCTCTTTAGTTAAAGTTAGCTATTTTTGGGACGTAAACCCCAATGCTCCGGATATGTGATCCGTTGAGCTGTATCTCTTATTTTTCTTTGTTATTGTATTTTATACTTGGTGTACTCTGGGTGTGTGACCTGTAAAGTTGTGGTCTTCGGTGTGTAGCCGTTGAACTTGTGCATATATCTTTTGTGCTGTTATTTATTGCAAGGACCTAATGTGAGGCTTTAAGCTTGGGATATGGTCAATTTTTAGGCGAAATTTTGTCCGTTTCGTTCTAGAAATTAAGAAATTGCTACCATCGCTAGCCTTGGGGTAAGGGTGCTACACTGAAACTCAAGGTTTATGCCAGCTAGATGAGGCTTAATGTAGTAGGGGCATACCGATAGCAGTTAGGCTAGAAACTTGTGACGACCCAGTTTAATAGCAGTAATAGAGATGCCGGGCCAGCCGTTGTTAGAAGCCCAATAGGAGCAAGTCAAGGCTAAGTTGGGCCAGTTGATAGCAGCAGTGATGAGCCTGTAATTACTATTGAGAAGATTTGGGCCACTGCTTCTGTTGGACCATTACACAACAATCAAATCCGAAAAGCTCCGAGCCACCTCAAAGATTATATTTGCTACAATACATCTATTAAAGACCCCTCAACTCATACTCTTACACTACAAAAGGTTTCTTTAGGTACACCAATGCTATTGATAATTATGTTACTTGTGAAAAATTTTCAAGTGCACATAAATGCTATCCATCTACCATAACAAAGATTTTGGAGCCCAAATTTTATCATGAAGCAGTTAGGAATGTGAATTGAAAGAAGCCGTAGCCAAGGAGATTGAAGCTTTGGAGTTAAACAACACTTGGGTTATATCGGACTTACCCCCAGGACATAAGCCGATTAATTGCAAATGGGTCTACAAGGTGCAATGCAATGCTGACGGAAGTATAGAGTGATACAAGGCCCGTTTGGTGATTCGAAGATATAAGCCATTGGAAAGATTTGATTTTATAAAAACTATTGTGCCACTACAAACGTGATGAGTGTAAGGTGTTTTCTTGCTGTTGCAGTTGCCAGGGGTGGGAACTAGATCAAATGAATGTCACTAATGCATTTCTTCATGGTCATCTCAATGAGGAAGTACAAATGATTTTGCCTCTTGGATTTAGGACTTCAAACCATAATAAGGTGTGTAAACTTCAAAAATCTTTAAATGGTTTGAAGTAGGCTCCCAGACAATTGTTTGCTAAGGTTTCTTCCAAGTTTCTTATGTACGGCGTTGTTAGATCATATGCAGACTATCCTCTACTACTTAGGAAAAGAATGGAAAATTCATGGGATTCCTAGTTTATGTTGATGACTTAGTTCTTACTAGGAATGATAGTGACACATGTTAAGCTTTCAAAGCAAACTTACGTAGTTGCTTTCACACTAAAGACTTGGGGCCACTCAAATATTTTTAGTGAATTGAAGTGGCTCACAATTCATAAAGGCTTATTTGTGCCTCAATGTAAGTATGCCTAAGAAATTGGTGAAGAGTGTGGTTTATTGTGCTCCAAACCTACAGATTTTCCTATAGAGACCAATCACAAATTGGGCTTTGCTACGGGAGAACATCTAGATGATCATATTCAGTTTAGGAGACTTGAGGATCCTTTATATACTTGATTATCACTCAACCTGAGTTAAGCTATTCTACGCATATCTTGTCCCAGTTCATGCAGAATCCTAAGGAAGACCATGTGGTTGTAGCAAGGCATGTTTTACGTTATTTGAAAGAAAATCCTGTGCAAGGATTGTTCATGTAAAGTGATTCAAATTTGCAGATAATAACATTTTGTGACTCCGACTAGGGAGCATATTCCATCACCAAACGATCTTTAACAGGGTATTCTGTCACTCTTGGTGGATCACCTTTTTCTTAAAAGACTAAGAAACATACTACAATATCTCGCTCTTCAGCGGAAGCTGAATACCAACAATGGCTGATGTGACTAGTGAGCTCATTTGGGTTTGGTCCTTTCTTGCATCACTGCGAGTGTTTGTGAAGCTTCTTATAAAACTCTTTTATGATGATCAGCTAGCATTGCACATCATGAAGAATCTTGTCTTCCATGAGAGGAGAAAACATATAGAGATTGATTGTCATTTTGTTTAGGAATGCATTCGATCTGGTGAATTGGTCACAAGTCATCTTCCATTAAAGTACCAGATCATAGATATTCTTACTAAGTACTAGGCAAGTAATACTTCTTATTTTTGTAGTCCAAGGTAGGCATTATCAAATTTTATGCTCCAACTTGAGGGGGGAGTGATAAGGATAAATATATTCTGTATAAATATTATGTAAATATTTTTATTCCTTATTATATAACTTGGCGTCTAAGTTAGAGCTAGGTTTAGGGTTTTTTTTTTGTTGTCCTCTTGTATTTATGCATGGCAGCATTGACCCATAAATAGACATACAAATATTTTCGTCCCTCTCTCCCTTTATTCCTTGCTTGATTTTCAAGGTCCAGATGACTGCTAGTTGAGAGGAGGTCACGAATTTGGCTATGTGGGAGATAAGTACGGGACAATTAGCTTTGCACTTCTGGAATTTTAGGCTAATAGTGCTTATTTTTTAACTTTGATTGCACTTTCTCACTCAAATCTCCACGCTTTTTTGCACATCACACAAAGCCCATGTAAAATCCTTAAAATACCTCAAAAGCGATAAAGAACATAGTCAAGAATACTTATATGGCCACTTTCGGCGGCCAGAGAAATGCCTACACACCTAGTTTTCACCCGTTCTCAAGTAAAATCCATAAAAGAAAAATCTTTCCAAACGCAATAATTCACTTTCATAAGAATTACTATTGCACATAAACCCATTAAACCTTTAGGTTCTCGCTAGTGAAAGAGTGTGGTATCATGAGAGTTTATAGAAGATATTCACACAAAAATCTTGAATATGAAATACAAAAGAGAATGAAAATAGAAAATCTATTCGATGTCAAACTTTACACAAATATACACAAAGGATAAATTGGCATACTTCAATCAACCATGTTACCCTTGTTACCTAAGCATAAGCCTATATACTAGCCCAATTTATACATCCAGACACGAATTTGCCCTCCACAGTCCATCAAAGTAATGACTCCAACCTAGTGCACTATGTACAAGTTTAACATCAACCTAAGAGTTAGGCTTACCAACGTTTGGCTCAATCCCACCTCAATAACATAAACTACTTTATTGACTCAATAACTAGAGAAACAAGCATTCAAGGTAGCAATATTGCCTCAAAGTGTTGCACCCAATGCCATATGCTTCAAAGGGATACATGTCATTCCTAACTCTGTGACTCTTTCTAACTCCCTTGTTTTCTGTTTCTTTCTTTTTTTTTTTCAATTTTGACTATCTGTTAGGTTTTTTTTTTCTTTTTTCTTTGTTTTTCTTTCGAATGCAAAAAAAGGCAAAACAAAACAACCATATAATGATACAAGTGGAAGAATCAACCTGGGGCCTAAGACCTTAAGACGATGGTGATATATAAACTAAGGTATGAACTTACGCCTATAACGGATAGAATGGATCACAACTGGGCTTTGAAATGACACACTCTGGACTAAGTTCTACCATTTACATCCTACTAATATACAACCCAATATCGAAGTGACAAGGGGGCCAAAGTCAATTAAAATGGTACAAACTCCCCAACACTATACAGAAACAAAAGTTTGTTTTTATTTTTTCCAAAAATTTCCCTCTATTTTTTCTTTATCAAAAATCTTAAGGACATAAAAACAAAAAGAAATAGAAGAAAAGAAATATAAAATATAAAGTATACACAACTATACAAAAGGGATAGAACCATAATACTAGGTCGAATCCCGATAGTAGCTGAACTATACCTCTGTCAGTTGATGCTAAGCGAGGCTTCACAGGCATTAGCCACTCCTCCTTATTCAAGATGTGATCTTCTCATGCAGATGCAGTTTTCACTCTCAATAGTTTGTCATATTCCTATGCATGTATCCCAAACAAGTGTAAATAAGAGAACACAACTATGGATGTGGCAATAATGGTAAGTTTCATCTTAAGCTTATCAAATGCCTTGGATTAATCAGTAGAATAATCAGCAAAGATCAATATATCAATACTCTTAGGCATATCATCTAGGTGAAGATAGTGAAAGATAAACATTATACTGTCTAAGGTTCCTTGAGGACCCTAATTCGTCCACATTGCCCTTAAGTTTTCTCAATTAAAGAGTCCATAAGGCTTAGACCAAGATATTTATAAGACATCATGTAACAGTCGATGGGACTAACAGGAGAATAGTAAGGGGATGGGAGGGTAGCAAACAAATCTGGGTGGTTAGAACCAAATCAAGATGTTGGGAGGGTACAAAGTTCATTGGCTTAAGATTATAGTATGTGTTCTTTCTCATCATAATTATACTGATACCGCCCTTCAAACTGATTAATATACACATTTGACACATCAATACTAGATTTAACCTCATAATAATCACTTTCCTTAGACTCTCCTAAGGGAGCTAGAGAAAAAGTGGGGTGAAAGATAATCTAGACTTCCCTTGGGAAGTCTATAATCATGCTAGTCTCAACAAAGGGTGTAGATGCAAAAGTAGGTGAAGAAAAATGATTCTCTTCTCTAAGTGACCCTTAGAAACATTAAGTTGAGGTCAAGAACTCAGGAGAAAAGATGACTTAAGGTCACTTAAAGTACAAGCCTGAGGTCTGGTAAGGCTTGCCCTAAGGTCTGTCCCATTTAAGTTAGCACATCACACTTCTTTTGTCGCTTAACCAATTCTAAGAATCAGTTGAACATATTGGCCCTGTTTGACAATCAGCTATTAGCTTAGATGTTAGTTGATTGCATTAACTGTTAGTTGTTAGATGATCGCATTAGCTGTTTTATTAGCTAATTGCATTAGCTGTTCTTGGAAAAATTGTTTAGTAAAATTAGTTGTTTCTAATAAGACCATTTGATAAAATTTCACTTATGCCTATAACATAATTGTTTTTTTAACAAACTTGTTTTTATTACATATTTGTTTTTCTTTTCAACATAAATTATAAATTATGACCTATGAAATATATAGGATTACGTTTATATCTTTGCCCAAATTTGATATTTATTATCACAATATTTTTGTTTAATGTTAACTTAATTTCCTTTTCAGTAATAATTGAAATTTGTGTGACATAATAACACTTAGAGCATTCTACGTCTCAAAAGACTAATAAACTGACATTGTTTGTGAAATTAAAGAAAAAATTTAAATGAAAATCATTAACTTCTTGGATGCAAGTCCTCAAGGATGGTCACCTTGTTTTAGTAGCTAAGTTAAAGGAGTAGAGAAAGAAAAGAAGGTAGCACAAGTGATAAGTGCTGAAAATATGCATCATTTTAGTGTCATTTGACAACATTTCCTAGGGGATTGCGTGTTTTAGCGGTTGACTTGTACTCCTTTTTCTATTTTACGCTTGGATATACATATTTGATGTATTTTGCAGGTTTTAAGACCTTTTGACCTAGCATTGACCCCCAAATGGATGAAATTTCACTCACCATGAAGGTTCCCCCATCCCATCTGCCCGGGGCAAAGAAGAAAAGAGAAACTCAAAGCCATAACCTATTACAGATAGCTCACGGTGCTCAACACGGTCCATGGTGGGCTGAAAACTACAAGCTCCTTCAACTTCCCTCATTGTGTGGCTGAAAATGCATGAGTTCTTCTTTTTGAAAGCATCATCGGCTAAAAGCAAGGGTATTCCTACTCATCCTATCACTCATCCGTCTCTTTAGTTTATATTTTTCTAATAATTTTGGAGAAAAAAGAGCATTGAAAGGAAGGAATTGGCAAGTGGAGGATTGAAGATTGAAAGATCATTGAAGAACCTCCATAGTTGCTAAGCATACTTTTCCTTTTACTTCTTCTTGGCCTCTTTATTAATTAGATTTAGATGATGTTTAATTGAACTATTTTAGTTTAGTTGTAGTCATGAGTGAGTAGTTTTCTTTAATCTAGGGATTTGCTAACCAGAACATTGATGTTAGATCCCTAACTCTACCACTTGTGCTTAATCTATTTTGAAATGATTCTATTCTATCTTGTGTTTGAATTTATGTGAGTGAATTTGGCCGAATCTGCTTGCATATGTATATATAGTTGAGTGAAATACCGAAAGGAGAAACTCACTATTGGATTAACAAGATTGAACTTGAGTTAGTGATCCTTGAAAGAGAGTTACATGTTAAGAGGAGAAATTAGAAATAAAGATCTATAACCTAGACTAAAACAAGAACATTTGAAAGAATGTTAATTGGATTAGTTTAAGCAATTAGGTTTATTTCTAGTGAAAAGGTTGAATTAAGTTAGATGCATTCCTTTAAATCATCCAAACTAGAAAAGAGCACAAGCTTAGTTCAAGGGTCTAACTCTTTGCTAGGCAAAACAAATCCCTAAACCCTTTTCTTTAATTGATTTCCCAAATTCATTGCATAGTAGTCATTTAGCATAGTTAAACAAACCATTTAAAACTTATTTTGCTTAGCACTTTTAAAAGGACAAAACTTAACGAATTGCTTTGGTCCTTAAGGACGATATTTAATCTAGACTACACACCCATGTGTGTCAATTTTTTTAGCATCATTATCGGGGATCAATTTGCCAAATATTAAGCTAATCCTGAGAGAGTTGACTAAGCACTTTTCTTTTTAATTTTGATTTGCTTTGGTAGCGTTTGTGTTGGTGCTTGCAGGGTTTTTCCCCTTTTATATGAAGTCTGTTTCCCTATGAACTGATCCTGAGATTGAGAGGATGTTTTGTTTGAGGAAGAATCCAAGGCTAGAGAAGTAAAGGCATAAAGCCCTTGGTACTACATATAAAATGGTTGATGAACTTAGAGAAAGAAGGACACTGTGGGATTTCATTACCCTGGGAATCCAAGGCATCACATCTAGTATTGCCCAACCAACTGTTGGAGCTTACAACTTTGAGCTTAAGCCAACCCTCATCTCCATGACCCAAGAAGCATAGTTAGCTGGTGCCCCGACAGAGGAGCTAAATCTACACTTCTCTGTCTTTTTGGAGATGTGTGACACATGAAAGCTCAATAGAGTCTCCAACAGCACTATTTGCCTTCGACTATTTCCTTTTTCAATAAAGGATAAGGCTGGGGTATGGCTTCATTCATGACTTCCGAGGTCCATCACAACTTGGGAGAAGCACAATGGGGATTTTCTTGCCAAATTCTTCCCACCTAGCAAGACGACAAGCTTGAGGAGCCAAATTACTACCTTTGCTCAAAGGGAACATGAGACACTCTACGAGGTTTAAGAGCTGTTCAAGGGCTTGTTGCATTTATACCCTCACCATGGGCTGTGAAAGTGGATGATCATGCAAACATTCTACAATAAAGTTACTCAACTCGTACAGTCTACCATAGATGCAGCAGTGGGTTGCGCCTTGATGAACAAAATGGAGGATGAGTCCTATAATTTGATTGAGAAGGTGGAACCCAAATGGGTTGGAGGTAGGCTTGAAGTTGATGCACCTACTTTACTTTTCACTAAAGTAAATGCTATGACTCAAAGATTAGATTGTTTGAATGTTAATGCTTTGAATTCAAATGCCTCTCCCCATGTGAAATTTATGGTTCCATTGACCATTTGACTATAAGTTACCAAGTTACAAGTACTTGTGTCCAGGAATCTAGTGACCAAGTCAATTATATCGGCTATAACCCGATACCAACCAATGACCATATGCTAATTTCTACAATATGGCTTGGAGGAATCGCCCAAAATTTTCGTGTAGGTCTAACCCTCCCAGTATGCTCCAAATGAATGCTAGAACACCCCTAGGGTTTCAAAGGCCTCCTTTTTTGCCATAAGCTCCTAATAAGCCAACTTAGAAGTTATGATGGAGAATATGCTTATTGTGCAACAAAAACAAGATGAGTACATAAAGCAATTAGCCTAAGATTGATGTGCTTACTACTCACAATAAAATGTGGGATGCCCAAATTGCCTAATAAGCTAACTCTTCATATACGCCCCGTAGACGCCTAAAAAGATCATCTTATTTTTAATTGCCAATGGCAAAACGTATACCTTAACTTGTGCACTAGGGGGACCAGCAGAGTAATCATTGAATTCAAGTCGAAGAGGTCAATATAGCCCAAGAAACCCAAACATGCCCAAATTGACAATGTTTGGCATCCAAGTGAGATCCACTCTAAGTAGAATAATATTATTAAGTCTAGGTATCAACATTATTCATAGGATAAAATTTCTAATGACTTAGTATGCACCAAAGTTCGATAAAGAATGGAAAAGATATAAGTTGAATAATTGGACTTGTGCTAAAAATGACAATTGTGCACTATTTTGGTTATATCTTGTTCCGCACTTATCTAAAAATTATCAAATTAGTTTTATTAGAAAGTAGACTTAATAAGCTTTCTTAAAAAAAAAAGAATCACTTGAAATGGAGGTCAGATGTAAAAGTTATGGCCAAAACAAATTGGGTTGTATGCAACCTAGCACAAGAACCTGGGCGGGTTCCTACTTCTAAGAACCAGGTCGGGTCCTGTAGATGGAAACCTGGTCGAGCTCCTTCTTTCCGAGTCCTTTTCTACTACATAGGATTACTTAACTGGAATTCTAGTCTAATTAGTTTACCAAGACTAATTAGTCAGAATCCAAGTTGAATTAGTGCGCCTATTATTAACCATAATAGGACTAGAATTAGGTCTCTTATTTCTATATCGATTCAGACTATCCCCTCAACCATTATAAATAGAGGGCTACCCTAGGGTTTAAGGGGATCATGCATGAATCAATTGAAGGAGGAATGAGGCGTCAAAGCACATCAAAATATTAGAGAGGAGAGTATCAAAATTAAGGATAGAAATACTCCACAAATTGGAGATAGAGAATCGGGTTAACCATTAACAAGGCATCACTCTGCTAGATTCCCAGATAAATCAGATGGATTATCATGAGGGTAACAACTCTATCCTTCCCTATTCTTCTACTCTATTCACCTTTTATGACTGTTGTTGTTAAATAACCTAAGATGTAGTCTTTAGGTAGTTCTCTATCTGCTGTAATTTATCTACTTTACTTTTGTTTGCATTGGACTAAAGTTTGTATCTTTTGCATGATTATATGAATTATTCTAATTCGTTGTATAGATATATGTTAATATGATTAAGTTTTAATTTCCCTTGTTGATTAGTAGAGTTTGTTAGTGATGACAAACAATGATGGGATGCACTTCGTCACATCATTCTACCTTTGCCCTTGAATCTAGAACCATGGTTTTAGACTAAGGAGTCAAGATGGGTCCCCTCACTAGCGATTATTTAGGACCTTTCGAAAACCCTTTTGAAGCTGCTTCAATTTGTCCCCTTTAGTGTCCTTGTCAGTATGATCTACCTAAAAAGGTGTCATAGTTTGTAAGTTTTTCTAAAACTCATTGGCTACTTTATTTAGCTAAAGACTAATTCTTCACTGCTTCAATTTAGCATGTGTTCATACACTACTAGCTAAAGGAAAATAGATTGGGATCTAGGCAGTAGAATCTACCTAGACTAGAATTAGAGACCTGATATGAACTAAGAACCCGCTTGGGATCCTGGATCAGCCTTGCACACAAATTCTAGGTTAGACCGAGCATACTGCCAGAACCCAATCTACGAGAGATGGACTTGGTCCCTCCTAGGGAATCTAATCGGGTTCTTTGGCTAGGCATAGGCCTATTCTCTATAAGCCTATAGCTTAGTATTGTTTGACCTGTAATGAAAATATAAAAAAAAAAAATTAAATCTGATTTCTAGAAAAAATTAAAAAAGAGGTACCTAGCACTAAGTTCTAAGCCATTCGTGGGGGATCGCACCCTTGGGGAGGTGAATCCTTACATTACCAACTCCATTAGGGACATTTTTTTAAGAGGGTGAGATTCAAAATTCTTCAAAGGAGCTGGAGATCGTCGAAGTTCTAATTTGAACATTCTTACCCTCATTATGGTGTGATGGATAAATCCCAATATACTTTTGTCTCATAGTTCTTGTTCACCTGATAGTATACTCGTGTCAGTAGTTGTCCCACGAAAGCCATATGAATTGTGAATGAAGAGTTTCATTATTGGCGGCAGTATTCATCCTCGTGGTTCCATTTCCTTCTTTTTCCTCCAATGAGTCCAGCAGGTTAATTGTGATAGAGCTCACATATGCCAAGCAACCAATGCTTTCAAAAGTATCAGTAAGCGCAGAAAGAGATCCTATCCCTTATGCCCTTTGCTATCACTTGAAGCTTCCTATCGCCTGCTATCGACAGCTTGGAATGAAAAGGAAGGCACCGACTAGGCAACCAGAAATGCCAGACCAAAGAAAACAAAATACCTTAAAGCGACCCGTTTACACTTCTTTCAGAAGTCGGGAAGAAAATATCAGTTTAAGGTGTGGTGCCTATATGGTAAGCGCTTATAGGGAAAGAGAGAAAAGGAAGGACCAGCGAAGTAAGAGCGTCTATAGCTTGAATTAATCTCTTTCAGGAGAAAGGGGCTCAAAGGTGAAGGTAGTATGACTAAACTACATTGTGTTTGACAACTAGTGGTATCATATATAAGATTAAGGAGTGAGATGTAACTAAGAGAGTCGCACCCTCTTTCTACACACCTATAGAGTGAAATAAACTTGAACTCACTAAAGCAATAAACACTTCAAAAGAATGAGACAAACTTCATAAAGACCTCTAGGACAAGAGAATGCAGCAACCCCAATCATGCTAGTAAAGCCTTATGCTTGACATATACGTAGTGGGTCTGTACTATCTACTAGTCTTTATCTTTAAGGAAAGTCTTTCTTTTCATAAGTTAGCAATGGTTTAATAATCCCATCTTTTAGAATTGTGTGGAACAACTCTACCTGAAGCTATGCCTGAGCCCGAGTTGCTTGAGCTTGAAAGCGGTATCATACACATTTTGATTTATTTCTAAACTAAAACTAGAATAAGGTTCTAGCTGAAAGGTAAGCAGTTGCTTTAGCTACATTCGCAACATAGTGTGTTAAATGTGCCCTGGAAGCTTTCCAAGTTAGGCGAAGACCACGGGCAGTTTAACAAAGGAGCAGAAGGGGATAGCCTTATGAACTCAATAAGAGTAGGCCGAATTTTGGTTTGGGCCTAAATCCGACATTATTCATGCTAAGAAAACGGAGTGGGTAAGCGTACTGCCACTTTAAGCCAAGAGATCGAAGGAAGAGGAATAAACCATATGGGATAGATGATCTTGCCAAGGGAAAGAGAGCCAGACTGCGATGTCTATCCATAGCACTATCCTCCTCATTCATAGCATACCAAGCGAACAAATCTTCAGTAAGAAGTTCTTTCATCTCAGATGATGTGGGTAAGGTACTTCAGTCTCTTTCCAGGAACAGGTAAAATGAGCGGAGACTAGTTTATCAGCACACCCCCCGTAGTCGGCTCCCTCGAAAAAAGTTGGGTAGAAAGAACGCTTGTACAAAGATCCCATTAATCTTTGGGCCGACCCTTGCCTATGGAAAGAATGGTGTCTCATAAAGTTATTAAATGCCTCAGCATCGGATGATGACTAGCTAGGATTAGGATCAAAAAACCATTGTTTGCACATTTTAACCTAATTAACTTAAGTAGATGCAGGGTCCGAAATCTTCGACTTAGGCTCAAATGAATCGTGAGTCTTGTCTATCCTTAGTCATAGTGAAAGACTTCTAGTTTGAGCTATATCTCTGCTCATAAAAACTGAACTTTTTGATCTAAAAATAAAATGGCCACTATATGATGGGTTTATTGCTCAGTTTCGTGGTCAAAAGATCAACATTCAGAGTAGCATTTGTTTTATTGAAAATATGACTAACATGGAAAGTAAGTGAACGCCCCTTCTCCTAATGGAAACTGCTTAGGACGATATGACATCAACAACGTCTCTAGGTGAAACCCTGATTTTACACTCAGGAAAGTTGTTGGTCAATCAGTGGATCCATTTATATTTCTAATTGGGAAGGTAGTTGCTTCACCCACTCATGACATACTTTCCTGGACTATACTACTTAGGGAAGTATCCAAATCATTCTGGTCACACTATGCATCCCATGGGTGGCGTACGAAGCATTGGGTCGTAAGAGGACTATCCAAAACCTGACCTGAAGCCTCTATAACATAGAACTCTTACATAGGTTTGTATGACTTGGAATGCAATGTGAGTTTGTGTGGTTTAACTTTTTTTTTAGTCTAAAGGACTATGCATTGATACTATGAGTCCTACGAGAGCCCAAATTAGGAAAAGACTGATTCTAGGAATCGAGAATCTAAAAAGGATTCTGACTCTGGTTTAGATTACTAGTTTTAGACAAAAAGGAGTCTAGCAATTGGGGTAGGAACCAAAACAATTGCTGGGCCAATTGAGTCCTAGTAGGACTCTTGAACTAGAAGCTGTAACGGATTTTAACCCTAGTCTAGAATACCAGTTTTGGCCAAAGTAAAGTCCTAGGAATTGGATTAGGGACTGAAAACGATTGCTAGGCCAATTGAGTCCTAACAAGACTCTTGATCCAGAATTTGAAAAAGGTTCTCATTCCAATACGAAAGTATCAAGTCTTGTAAAACCAAAAAAAGAAGAATATATCCCGATTGGGATTGTAAAAAAAAACAAAAAATAAAAGAAAATTGGTAGTCTGTGTCTATGCCCAAAGGGGGGACTGTGTCAATCCCAGAATCCGTCCAGGATCTCTTAGGGCCTAACTAGCAGGGTTCTTCATTTTGCATGCATAGAGTCTAGTAAGGAGTTAGAATAATAAAGGGTAAGTTTAGGTTTGGTTAGAACCTGACCGAGATCCAGTCGAGTTAGGTCTCCTGTCCTTTTAGAATTTGCATTCATAAGTACAAAGATGAAATTCTGGGCTCTTAGTGTTAAGGTTAGGTCCATAAATCAAGATAGTTCATTTAGCGTCTTAGCACATCAGTTTACTTGAGGTCAAATCATTAGGCCTCATCATGCATAGTCTATGAGTCCATCTAGGCCCAAGGTGCATAATATGGCTTATTGGACCTCTAACACTAGTCCACTCTATGTCACAGTCAATCGTGCATCATATTCATAATGCATAAGTCCAAATAAGACCTAGATATCTTACCCATGCATAAGTTTGTTGTCCACGCATCATATTCCCTAGATCTAGGATCCCTGTATAAGTCTACCTAGATCCACTCATATGCCAAAACTATCCAATCCTAAGCAAACCAAGCCACAATCATACTTTTAGTATAGGCCTATGATTCACCTTAGAAAGACTTGAGTCTAACTTAGGCTTATAAGTCAACTCTCTAAGCCCAACCTAGGACCTAATCCAGGATAAAGCCCAATTTTAACATAAAACCTCATATGTTAACCCCACTTCACCCTAAGACTTCAAGCCATCAAGCTATCATCTCATTTTCTTCAAATTGCTAGTCATTAATTATTTTCTTTGACTTATATCCAGCGTAGTTGACCACTCATAACATTCCACCTCTCTAAACTGTCATCTTATTGCTTAGGATAGGGAAAGCAAACAAAGTATATGAGAGAAGCCATAGACTGGAGACTTCTGACATGGAATCAATCCAAGAAAACTCTGGCTACTGGGTCAAGAACAACAACCCAAGTCGAAGTCCAACACCACACCCATTCTAATGGCTGGGAACGATAATGCGATAGCCCAAATCCTGAAGATGCTAGAAAAGATGCAAACTAGGATGGATGAAAGTGACAAGAAGATAAAACTGACGGCAACTACACTCTAAACTCTTATCAAGAGTTCCCCAAAGAAAAAAGGTAAGAAACCTCACAACAGAGGAGGGGAAGATGAAAATAAGAAGGAAGGAAAAGGGGAAAAGAGCACTCCTCAAATCGATGTACGATTGAATATAACAATTGCTTCAGGAATCTTGCATGTTCAATAATTACTTTAACAACTATGTGGGATTCACTCCTATCCTAAAACGAAAACAACCCCAAAACTCACTATGCTAGACATAAAGTTCCATGGAATTAAAAATGCTAACTATCATGTGAGGAATTTTCTTACTGTAATGACACTAAAAGGAATTAGCAAGGACATCTTCCGCATCATATTTTCTTGGACATTTAACAAGGATGTAATGAGGTGGTATAGTGCAGTGGACCCACAGAAGGTCACAAGCTGGGATGATCTTTATAAAGAATTTCTATATCAGTATTCATACAATGCAACCTATCAATCATACTTAGAGACCTAGAATTAACTAAGTAGGAAGAATAGAAGAGCTTTTCTAACTTCCTTGCTCGATAGAAGGCAAAAGCCACCCACATGGCCAACCAAACCTCAAAGGTTGATGAGGTAAGGTTGTTCACCAAGAACCTCTAGCCCACCTATAGACAACACCTACGATTCACACCATTTGAAAGCTTTATGCACTAAGGAATGTGGGCCTGCTGTTAGATGAAGAATTAGCTAGGGAGGCATCTACCAAGACTGGTGGCAATTGAAAGGGAAAATATTAGAATATGGATAAGAAAGACAAAGACCCCACAAGTAAGGAGGTGCATGCTGTAGATTGCTACATCAAATACATCCCTATTGGAACCACTCATGAAGTGTAAGAACCTGCTTGGCATGCATGATGACATTCTAGCCATTTCAAACCACCAAAGCAAAAAGGGGGTCCCATCTATTCACATAATGAGCATAGTTGAATCCAAGACCAAAATTCCTCTGCACAAGAGGCCTTGAGTTATATTAAATTTAGAAGATCAGAAGTGTCCTAAACCCATAGTCATCTGTTGAGTCTTAGAGTCATTTGCTTTCTTTTCCATCATAGATCTACGTATGATGTGACCTTGATTTATTAATAAAATCATCTCCTCCATTAATTCTTTTGCATATTCCCATATCCTTCTTTTCTGAAATGCTTCTCTTCTATGACGAACCCAAAGTGAAAAAAAAGAAGAAAAAAGAGAAAAAAAGAAAAAAAGAGGTGCTAGCTTGAGATAAGGTCAACTAGGCAAAAGGTGAGAAAGAGAAATAAATAAATAAAAAAACAGAGAGACTGAGGATTCCAATCCATCATCTGAAGGGTAAAAGATCAGACATTTCTTTGCAATTAGTAGTGCAGCTTTAAGAACATGCCGAGGATAAGGCCTCTTTTGACAACCTGAATCAATACATTTGTCAAACCTGATAAATTTCCACTTGGAACCCTTTTGAGCCTTCAAATAAGCTTGTTTCTTTTATAACCACATCTGACCTACCCTAGAAGTGCGAGTGTGTCATAGGTGACATCATATCAAAGCCAACAATAAAAAAAGAAGGAAAAAAAGGAAGAAAAGTTAGGACCAAACGGTCTCGCCCAAAAAAAAGAAAAAAAAGAGGAGTTTGAAAACAAGAAGAAAAGAAAGAAATTGCTGATTTACACTAACTTCTTCACCCATGCATAGTTGAGGATTTCATAAGGATTGTTTGGGCCTTCACACTGACTCCCTTCCCTTTGGCACCCTAACCCAGAAGCCTACCCTAAGAAGTCCTTCTAGAGGCATCCCTCTTTTAAGTTGTATGTTCTTGCTATTGAACTGCGACTGACTTGATTCCACATTGGATATGTAGATAACCCCTCTAAGGCCTAGCCACAAAGATTGTTTTCCATTGA
Organism: Selenicereus undatus; assembly: GCA_017589665.1. Classification (NCBI taxonomy): domain Eukaryota; kingdom Viridiplantae; phylum Streptophyta; class Magnoliopsida; order Caryophyllales; family Cactaceae; genus Selenicereus; species Selenicereus undatus. Next base: position 9,420,267 of record JACYFF010002017.1, on the reverse strand, counting down.
AAAACATATTAATTGATCCTTTGGTCTCATTAAAAAAGGAAAGAGAGAGAATAAAGAGTGGATGGCCCAAAAATCTGAAAAGGCCTACCAAGCAAAAGGAGGGTGAAAATAAAACCTTTGCTTTTTGAGAATAAAGAAGCATTCTATTGACGAATCCCATCGAATCTGACTTGGACAAACCATTCACCTACTTTACCATCTCCCCTCAATCATCATAGCCTCTAACCTTACCTCAATTCCAAAATTCAGGATTCTTGGTCTCAACCATGACTATAAATTCAAGGGTAAATACTCACTATATATTCTTGGTCTTCTAAAATAGGCACTCACTCATTATGCAAAACGGGATGCTCTCCAACATTTCCCTAGACAGTTAGTGCCCCATTGATTCCTGACAAGGAGATAACCAAATGTTTTGCACTAAACTAGTGGCTACTCTAGGCGGCACCAACAAAAGCATGTTCTCAACAAGGGAGGGATCACATTTACTCTATTGGATGGGGGGACTACTCCAACTAAAATGAGCAAAAGCATCTTCCAAACCATGGATTAAGATTTAAATTTTCGTATTAATTAGTATACGTCATCAATGATGACGGATCGTGATGGGCTGCACTCCATCACATCACCGTGCCTTTGCCCCCGAATCTAGAACCTTGGTTCTAGACCATGGAGTTAGGATGGGTCCCCACTATAGCGATTGTTTGGCGCCTTTTCGAAACCCTTTTGAAGTAGCCTTAATTTATCCTTTCGATGTCCCTGTCGGTATGATTTGGTTTGAAAGGTGTCATGGTTTGTAAGTTTTTCTAAAACTCACTTGTAACTCTATTTAGCTAAAGATTAATTCTTCACTATTTTAATTTAGCATATGTCTATGCACTGTTAGCTAAAGGAAAATTGATTATGATCTAGCTAGTAGAATCTGTGTTGGCCATAATCAGGGACTTGATCTAACCAAAGAACTCCCCCGAGATCCTGGATCAGGCTTGCACCCGGAATCTAGGCCAGGCTGAGCAGACTGCCTGGATCCAGTCCCACCCAGGGAACTCGACCGGGTTCTCTAGGCAGGTCCAGTCCCATTCTCGATGAGCATATAGCCTAGTATTGCTTAACCTATAACAAAAATAAAAATAAGAAGTTAAATTAAATTTGATTTCTAGAAAAAACAAATGAAAAAGAAGTGCCTAGCAACGAGTTCTAAGCCATTCATGGGGAATTGCATTCTTAGGGAGGTGGATCCTCACACAACCTCTGGGTAGACTTCCTAGGAAGCTCGAACCTAACCCTAGGGAGCAATGTAATGTCATGATTTTTAAGGGGGCTTAAGGGGCCTAAAGGGCTAGCAATGATGTGAACTTACATGATGATGAGAATGTTGTTGTTGAGAAAGAGGTGTCTAGTTTAAATCATATTTATTTATTTATTTAATGATGTTTATTTATTTAATTTATCATGTTTATCGATTTAATCGCTCATGGTTATTTGTTTAACCAAATCATGTTTATTAATTCAATTACACTCAATTTATATATTTACCAAATTACTTTATGTCATTCAAATTTTCAGCTTTCATTTATTATATTTAATCATCCCGGTTAAGAGATATTTCATTTAGGTCCCATTTTTCAATTAAAGTTTCATTAGTTGTTAATTCAAGTTTTGTTGATTAATTAAATATCAGGTGAATCGATAGTAGGTCTCGCTAATTATGGTTTAAGAAATTATTATTGTTATTGTTATTATTGTTATTGTTATTATTATTATTATTATTATTATTATTATTATTATTATTATTATTAT
>JACYFF010002017.1:9379555-9418457 GCA_017589665.1 Selenicereus undatus | reverse complement strand
ATTATTATTATTATTATTATTATTATTATTATTATTATTATTATTATAACCTTGCAAAAATTTAATTTTGAGTTATGCAAAAACGAACTCGCAAAAGCGTATCGTTACGAAGCGTTTTATTCCCGAATTCAACTTTTTTTTGGCCCAATTTGAAGCCCAACAAGTTTGCTTATTAACCTACCTAATTACCCTGATTAAGCTTAACCATAGTTAGCTAAATAGTCACTTTTCTAGATAAAATTTCAGCCAAGAGTTGGATTAGTCATAACAAACACAAATCAACCCAAAAACTCCATCTCGCTATCTATCATCTCTCACTCTACACGGCTAGCCCCCCTCCCTCAAGTTGCTGCTGTTGGTGTTTTCTGGCCAGCCCCGGTTGCCTCCGACCCCCCTCGACATCCTAGTACCACTAGCCATCATCCCCACTCCTCAAAACAACCAAGCATCACCACCATCTCTACTTTTTCCAAGCTCGAAGTGAGTAAGCTTGAACTTGATTTTGTTGGTTTTGATTCTTGTTTTGATGTTTGTGATCATTGATCATGATGTTTTGATAATAAATAAGAATTATTTTGGCGTTGATCATGGTGGGGATGAGCGTGAATCATGCTAGGGTTTAGGGGTGATCATGTTCATGCAAGCTTAAGTTAAAACCATGTTTATGGATTGATTTGTATTTGATTTTGTAATCTTTATTTTTATTGATGATTATGATGATGTTTTTGGTGATTTGGAATGATTTAAAGTGACGATTTATGTGTAAAGAGAGGAAAAAGCTAAAACAGTGAGGGTTGAAAATTTCAGAAAAATAGGGCAGACTTCGGGATTAAACTGGTAATGACCAGGTCATGGAAAAATTATGATTTTTGGTGGGTATATAGTTCAGTGTGTTAGCTTGCAAATGGATTTTGAATCGCCTTAATCCGAGGTTTGTGGAAAATGTTGTGGTTATTTTACGAAAACTGTGCATAAAGGACCAAAAACTAACACACTTGTGTTTTAGCCCAATTTTGGGAACCCTATTGTGGGAATCATATTTTGTATGGTGAATAAAAGTTTTTTGAGACTTATTAATATTTTCATATTGGAGTTTTAGGTCTCCATTTGAGGTCTAGGGTGAAAGTTTGAATTTTTGAAGTAAACTGACATGCTTTGGTGCAAATTGGGCTGTTATTGCAATTTCTGTGCAGCATATACTTGGAGGAAAATCTAAAAAATTGCACTGTATATTGTCCGTATTATTTTTGAATTTCCTATAAGATTTCATGAATTTGGTGATTTTTGGAAGCATTTTGAGTAATTGTGTAAAAAGCAATAATAAAGATTGAGAGAGATTGATCATGCATTCATTTTGTGTATTTTGAACCAAGTAAGGTCATTTAATAGGGAAATGAATATTCATGGACTTCCATGGAGCTTTTAGCTTGATCAATGAGAAAGAAGAAGACAAGTATACAATTTGGGAGCTTGTTTATGAGCTTTAAATCATTAATGGATTTTACAAAGAAAATACCAAGTTTAGTGAACTTAATAGCTTCTATTGAGTTCAACGATTCATTTGTGGTGGAATTCTATATCTAATGGATTTATGAATTAAATATGATAAGTGGAGAGAGTTGTGACTCAGAAATCATATTTATCAGACCAAGTTATTGTAGTTTATGATATTTTGAACCAAGATATATCTCTCTTGACCTCAAACCTTTATTACTTACTCAATTCAGAATGTATCAAATGTATTTACCAAGCTAATCTAGTGTACTCGTTGTTAGCTTGAACCAAGTTATACATCAGCAAGTCTTAAACCCATATCAGCAACCTATCTCAAAAAAGGCCAAAAACCATTCTTCCATTTGTTACCATCAAGGCCTTTTCCTTTGTAATCTCATTTATCTCATTATGGTCTATTTTTAATTTCATTTACTTTATATCAGATTTAATTACTTTTATTAATTCAGTTTTAAGTTATGTTGAAATACCCAAGTTACGTATGCCATTTAATTACTCAATTTCTCTTATACGTGCTTTTACTTACTCAATTATGTGAGTAAGGATCATTCACTTACTACACATACCTACAATGACATTTATGAAATAGAATCGAGGCCTAGTTATTGTTCCTTGTTATGCATAAGTGTTATCAAGTCAGAACATATTTATCAAGTCAGATGATATTTTTTTAAAGACTCAACGTACGTCCATTACCTGTATCTTCAGAAAGAAGAACATGTTTATCAAGTTACAACTCTTGATGAGTTTGTCAATGAATCAATTTATACAGTGATTTGTCATTTAACTTGTGATCCCGTTAGTTATCATCTATAGAGCGTCAGCCCGTCATTTACCAGTGTGGCTTCAGGCCAACTCTTGATCGAATTGGCAAGTGTACACCTATGTATAGATTATATCATTGTCAGGGGTTCACATCCAGATAATGATGAGCAATTCAGCTTTATATTACTTTCATTTTCATTATTATTGCGAACTAAGTGAATTACAAAAGCGGGTACCCATGAACAGTATTTGTATGCTCATTTTACAATATAGGAATGCATGTACTGAGGTTTTGCTCGCATTTTCGAATTGTTTTCATGTTTTCCATTTTAGGTGATGAAGTATCATATGTTTCTCCATTTAGCAAGCCCTTTTTGAAGTCATCAGATGCTCACAGTGGATTCAACATAGTATGAATGTTGGGATCGACCTCAGGATCATGTTGGGTCTATATTCAATATACTTGTGTACTGTGAAGTGCGAATTAGCACATGGTATGATTAAGTTGATGGTATTGAAGTTGAACTATTATGGACTCTGGTCTTAAAGTGTTTCAGTTTAATAGATTTTATGATTGTGAATATGAGGTGCAAGATTAAATGGTTTCAGTGAGCCTTGTGCTTATCAGAACGGCGGTAGCGCCTTTGATTATTAAGTCTTCCGCTGCAGTTTTTCATAAATCATGTCATTAGCATATTTGGGGTGTTACACTAGTCCCTCTAATGATGTCTACGCTATCTCCGATAGTAAGTGGGTAAGCCTGTTCCATGTTGTGCCTAAGAAATAGGGGATGATAGTTGTGAAAAATGAGAACAATGAATTGATTCCTACTAGGATAGTCATGGGTTAGCGTATGTACATTCACTATGGGAAGTTGAATAATGCCACCCACAAGGACCATTTTCCCCTTCCCTTTATTGATCGAATGCTTAAAAGGTTGGCCAAGAACTTCTATTTTTGCTATCTAGATGGGTATTTGGGGTTTTTCTCAATCCATATCCACCCCAATGACCAAGAAAAGACCACATACACTTGTCTATATAAAACTTGTGCATATAGGAGGATGCCATTTAGGTTACGCAATGCCGCCGCCAACTTTAAATGTTGCATGATGGCCATTTTCTCAGACTTTATTAAGGACATTACGGAGATGTTCATGGATGATGTTTTCTGTGTATGAAACATCTTTCGATAATTCCTTGCATAATTTCTCCAAGGTGATGCAAAGATGTGAGGATATGATTCTGGTCTTGAATTGGAAAAATTGTCATTTTATGATACCAAAACCGGTTGTCCTAGGGCATGTTATTTTTAATAAAGGCATTGAAGTTGATAAAGCAAAAGGTAGAGGTGATTGAGAAGTTACCACCCCCAAATTTTATGAAGGGTGTGAGGAGTTTTCTTAGATATGTCGGTTTCTACCGACAGTTCATTAAAGATTTTTCAAAAATTGTAAAACCTCTCTCCCAATTGCTTATCAAGGATATGCATTTTGACTTTAATGAAGAGTGTTTGAGTGCTTTCCTCAAGTTGAAAGAGGCATTGGTTTCGGCTCTAATGATGCAAGCCCGGGATTGGGAGCTCCAATTGAAGTGATGTGCAATGCAAGTGATTATGCATTGGGAGCCATTTTGGGACAAAGGAGGGACAACAAGCCACATGCCATCCACTATGTGAGCCGAACTCTTGATCAGGCTTAAGTGAATTATGCCATTATGGAGAAGGAGTTCTTAGCAATTGTATTTGCCTTGGAAAAATTTCATTCATACTTGAGTAATTCCAATGTGATATTTCCACCGATCATGCCGCATTAAAGCACCTATTGAAGAAGTTCGACTCTCTTTGAGCACCAATAGTGTTAAATTAAGTGCTTCTAATCACTTAGTTTTTGTTCGTAATCAAGTTTATTTTTGAATTTTGTTTGTTTATAATTTGATTTTTTTAGGAAATAATGTTGTGATGAAAATCTAATGGATCGGACCAAAATAAAAGAAGATGAAGAAATAAGGGAAAAAAGAGAGAAGAACCCATCCTAGAAGAGAAGCTCGGTTACAACCTCCTAGCTTCCTAGCTCCCTACTTTCCTTTTGTCAGCAGCCCCAAATTAGAAATTGAAGGGAAAATTGGGATTTTGGGTGAAAATTGGAATATGAGTATTATTCGGAAGGTACAAAATTTGATTTTTATTTGGGCAATCTTTGTAATTAGGAAATTAGCATTAGTGTAAATAGGGGCTTTAGCAGACTCTTGGTGATCATCAATTCATCAATTCTTCTTCTCTTCTTCTCTTATAGCATTGGTGTAGTTCCTGAGAATTCTAGTAATTTTTGGTTGAGATTTGATTTCAAGCTCTTATTTCAATTTAAATTCCGAGTTTAGCTATCATTCAAGTTATTAGTTCAAATATTATTTCTCTAATTTTATTTCAATGCGACACTTCTACTCTCGAGTTGGAATTTCTCTACAAGAGTTCTCTTTCAAGATTCAAGTTCAAAGGTGACTCTCAAAGATTCAATCTTTATTCATGGATTTCTTGATTATAGCTCATAATTTCTCCACTTGAGGTAAGTTCTTTCTTCCTTCTTACTCCGTGCTAGCTTGAGGTAATTTCATGTTTCATGATTGGGTTATTTTAATTCTACCTTATTTCTTTGTTGTTAATTTTAGTTTCAATTAATTTTAGTCAAATTCCAAGTGTTTCATCTTAGTTTAAATTCTTGATTATTGTTTGGAATTAATTCTTGTGTGTCTTGATTAGTTTAATAGTTAGATTCTAGTACTTAAACTCAACCCATCTCTGTGGACGACCCGTAAAGTGCTACAACCACGGCTTTACACTTGTTGCTTTATTTCACAGTTTTGAAACACAAATAAGTTTTTGGCGCCGTTGCCGGGGATGGTGTTGAAATTGATTATTAGTTTTAATTGTTAGATCACTTCAAATAATTGTTTGAGTCTAGTCCTTATTTGTTTACTTGATTTAGTAGATTAAATTTAGAGTATTTGCTGGGATTGTTTACTTTGTTTGCTTTTAGTAGTTTAATTTATTTGTGTTTTTATTTTTTCTATTCATTCATCACCCTAAAAATTTCAGCTTTATTGCTTTTAAAAAAAAATAAAAAAGTGAAAAAAATTTGAAAAATTGAAAAAAAAAAAAAAACAAAGAGGGTTCTGATTGCATGAGTGCTTGGGTTAGGGATCCTAATACCAAATGCTTGAATGGAGTGGGAACTGACCTAAACAACAGTGAATCAGAACCTGAAATTAAGGATAAAAAGATGGGTGAAGCTAGACCAATAACACTTAATGCCATCTTTTATCCATCGAGGACCACTGCACCATCTTGTTTTAATATACCGGCCTAAGAAAATATTACTCTCAAACTTAAACCCCAATATGCCCATATGCTTCCTAAGTTTACAGGTGTAGAGGATGCTTACCTCTTTCTACAAGAGTTTGAAGAGGTTTATTCCATTATGCGTTACCCTAATGTGCCCATTGATATGGTGCGCTTGAAATTCATTTCGTTTGCTTTAAAAGATTATGCTAAAAAGTGGATGTATAGCTTACCTATGAACTCCATTACAAACTGGGATGGGTTTGTGCATGTCTTTTTGCGAAAATGCTTCCCTAATAGCAAAATGGTTAAGCTAAGGAATGAAATTAATCAATTCGTGCAAGCTGATAAGGAATCATTTTGGAAATACCTTGATATGTTTAAAAACCTCTTATCTCAATATCCTCACCATGGTTTAGACCAAGCCTGTTTAAGTCAAATCATTTATGAAGGTCTTGACCAACAAAATTGGACAATAGTGGAGTAAATGTGTCAAGGTGGTTTTCTTTCTAAAATCCCTACTAATGCTTGGGAATTCCTAAAGGATCTAGCTGAAAAAACCATGCAATGGGAAACCACTAGAGATGACAGCCTGAACTCTAGGTATAATAGGACAAGGGGTGGCATACATGCTGTGTCTAAATTGACTCGCCTGGAATCTTGATTTGCTGCCCTTGAAAATATGATAAAAGGATTAGTTGTACAACAATCCCAACCTTCCCAGACTCTTGAAGTGTGCTTCCATTGCCATGCGTTGGATCATACTTTGAGCACATGTCCCTACTTTGCTCACCACTTGGCCTCAGGCCAAGAATAGGTGAACACGGCCTATCAAAGACCAAAGAATGATCCATATGCTCCAACCTTTAATCCAAGGTGGCATACTCACCCTAACTTCTCTTAGAGTAATGGACCTAATGCAGTAGTGCCCAATCAATATGGAGGGTTGCCTACAAACCCCTCCTAAACCATGCCAAGGCCTCATTACCAAGGTTTTTCAAATGGGCCTAGGCAACCAGTTCCTCCTCCCATGGCATCTAATGCCTAGTCTCAGCCTCCTCCTGGTTATAATGAATTTGATAAATATAAGAGGAGAATTAAAAGTGACATGGAAAGAATGTTAAAAGAAAATACTGAAAGAATTCTTAGAGCAATAACTGAATAATTTTCCCAGTGTGCTATGGCAAATAGGCAGAAATGAACCTTTCCCAGTCAGCCTGAGACCAACCTCAAGGGTGGAACCTCCTGTGACTCTGCTACTGATACTTTTAGGAAGGTTGCTACTATCATAACTTTGAGATCAGGAAAAGAGATTGATAATCATATGGGGGACAATTTGAATGACAAATTTGATATACCCCCTATTATTACCACTGATGATTCTGGAGAATCTAAAGAGGATGAGCCTACTGCTACAGTGACCACACCTCCTCCTAAGACTACTTCTAGACCTCCCATATAGGTTCAAAAACCTATAGCTCCATTCCCCAACCAGCTAAAAGGGAAAAACGACTAAACGCATATTGATAAGATCAGGGAGACATTACCCCAAGTCAAAATTAACATTCGCCTACTAGATGCTCTCTAGTAGATGCCCTCGTATGCTAGATTTTTGAAGGAGCTTCGCACTATTAAGAGGGCAACTGCAATGCCCAATAGAGCTTTCTTAGCCTGTAATGTTAGCTCCATTATCTCTAATCAGATTCCTGTCAAGTACAAAGACCCGGGTTGCCATACCATTTCCACAGCGATAGGTGACCAGGCCATTCATATAGCTTTACTCGACTTGGCAGCTAGTGCAAACTTTCTTCCATTCACTATTTATGAGAGACTTGGACTAGGTGAGCTGAAACCTACCAAGATTGTGCTCCAATTAGCCGATAGGTCTACTAAAATACCTCGGGGTGTGGTAGAGGATGCGCTCATTAAAGTGGGAGAATTCATATTTCGTATTGACTTTGTAGTACTTGATACTGAGAGAGTGCCTAATGCTGAGTCCCATATTCCTGTAATTTTGGGGCACCCTTTCTTGACTATATACAATGCTCTAATTAATTGTAGGAATGGGACAATGAAACTGTCTTTTGGCAACATGACTCCTGATTTGAATATCTTTAACTTGTAAAGACAGCCTGATGGTTTTATGATATGGATCATTCTATCCGTAATTGGGTGAGTGACATTTCTTATGATGAGTTGGAATTTGAGTACGTGGATGAGTTTGTTGTTGCATGAGTCCTTCTTTATGGATGACAAGCCTAAGTATGATGCGTTTGACTTTGATGCATGCTCTGTGGACTTCATAACTGAAATTGCTTCTGCCTGTGATACATCTGGTGTGTCACTTGATCTAAAACCCCTACCTGACTCGCTGAAGTATGCTTTTCTAGGTCCTAATGAGTTGTTACCTGCAATTATTGTGTCTAATTTGGGCCAAAACCTAGAGGAAAAATTGCTAGACTTACTTAGAGAAAACAAACAGGCCTTAGGATGGAATTAGGAGACATCAAAGGTATTAGCCCTACAGTTGTGTAGCACAGAATCCATTTAAAGGATGGTGCTAGACCTTACGGGGGTCGACAGAGAAGTTTAAACCCAACTCTGCAGGAAGTGGTTAGGAAGGAAGTGTTGAAGTGGCTAGACCATGAGATCATATACCCTATTTCTGATAGTGAGTGGGTTAGTCCTGTTCAAGTCGTTTCTAAGAAGATCGACATCACCGTGAATAGGAATGATAAGAATGAGCTTATTCCAACTCGAGTCTAGTTTGGGTGGAGGGTCTGTATTGACTATAGGAAATTAAATGCATCCACCTATGATGATCATTTTCCACTCCCTTTCATGGACCAGATGTTAGAGAGGTTTGCTGGACATTCATATTACTACTTCCTTGATGGGTACTCCGGCTATTCCCCGATCTCTATTACTGTTGAGGATCAAGAGAAAACTACCTTTACCTGCCCCTTTGGCAGCTATACTTTCAGGAGGATGCCTTTTGGTCTATGTAATGCTCCTGCTACTTTCCAAACATGCATGATTTCCATATTCTCTGATTTGGTTGAACAATGCATGGAGATTTTCCTGGATGATTTTTTTATATTTGGGCGCTCTTTTGATAATTGTTTAACTAACTTAGAAAAAGTTTTGAAAAGATATAAGGAGAAAATTTTGACTTTAAATTGGGAGAAGTGTCACTTTATGGTGAAGAAGGGGATATTATTAGGCCATGTGATTTTTAATTATGGTATTGAGGTTGATAAGGCGAAAATCAATTTAATTGCTAATCTTTCCCCTCCAACCTGTGTGAAAGATGTTAGGCCTTTTCTTGGGCATGCTGAATTTTATCGCAGATTTATTCACGACTTTAGTAAAATTGCTAAGCCTTTGTCCAGTCTTCTAGCTAAGGATGTGCCCTTCCACTTCTCTAAGAAGTGTGTAGAGGCATTTACTAAGCTGAAGGAAGCCTTAACGACTACCCCCATTCTACATCCTCCTGTCTGGGGTGAGCCTTTTGAATTGATGTGTTGATGCTTCTGACTATGCTGTTGGAGTTGTTCTAGGACAACGCATTCATAAGAAACCCCATGTGATCTATTATGCTAGCCACACCTTAAATGATGCCTAGATGAATTACTCTGTAACAGACAAGGAGTTTTTAGATGTGGTCTTTGCTATTGAGAGGTTTAGACCCTACTTGATTGGTTCTTATGTCATCATTTTTCCTGATCATGTTGCACTTAAGCACCTTCTTTCAAAGAAGGATGCTAAGCCTAGACTCATATGATGGATGCTCTTGCTGCAGGAGTTTGACTATGAGATTAGAGACAGGAAGGGTTTTGAAAACCCTATTGCTGACCACCTGTCTAGGATTGTATGTACTAGGGGTACTGAGGCCCCTATTTCTAAGTGCTTCACTAATGAGCAATTATTCGTGCTGATATTGTGAACTATCTCGTGACTGGTAAACTGCCTGAGGATTAGAATAAGCATAACATGGATAGGTTTTTGCACTTGGTGAAATTTTACATCTAGGATGATCTTTACCTATTTAAATATTGTTCTGATCAAATTGAAAGGAGATGTGTCCCAGACCATAAGATTAGGAGCATTTTGTCTTTTTTCCATGACCAGGGCTGTGGAGGGCACTTTAGTGAAAAAACAACTGCGGCCGAAGTACTTCAATGTGAATTTTATTAGCCCACTTTGCTTAAAGATGCCCATGAATACTGTAGGAGATACCCTAGATATCAGCAGTTATGCCGTATCACTAGGAGGGATATGATGCCCCTCAACCCCATTATTATTGTGGAGATTTTTGATGTATGGGATATTAATTTCGTGGGACCATTTCCAATTTCTTTTGGGAACGTGTATATTCTACTATCTGTTGATTATGTGCCTAAGTAGATTGAGGCTATCCCCACTAGGACTAATGAGGCTAGGGTTGTGGTGGAGTTTTTGAGGGAGAACATATTTTCTGGGTATGGCATGCCTCGTGCGATCATTAGTGACCAGGGTACCCACCTCAACAACTGATCATTTGATTCATTACTAAGATGGTACTCTATTATCCATAGGCTAGCCACTCTTTATCATCCTCAAACTAGTGGACATGTGGAAGTGGCCAATAGGCAAATAAAACAGATTTTAGAGAAAACAGTTAACAGGAATAGAAAAGATTAGGCTGACATGCTTATTGATGTCTTATGGGCTTATAGAACGGCTTTCAAGACACCCTTAGGTATGTCGCCTTATAGGGTAGTCTATGGGAAGCCTTGTCATCTTCTAGTTGAGCTTGAACATAGAGTTTGGTGGGCTATTAGGACCCTTAACTATGATCTTACTGCAACAGGTGAGGAGAGGCAACTGCAGTTGAGTGAGTTAGAGGAGATCTGATCTAAGACCTATGAGAGTGCTAGATTGTCTAAGGAGAGGTTGAAGTTGGCTCATAACAAGATGATTATTAGGAAGGACTTTGCCCCAGGCATGTAAGTGCTACTATATGATTTGAGACTGCACCCCTTTCCAGGTAAGCTTAGGTCCCGCTGGACGGGTCCTTTTGTTGGTACTCATGCATTTTCTTATGCTGCAGTTGAGATACAGGATCCTACTACTGGAGCTAAATTGAAGGTCAATGGTAAACGATTGAAGTAATTCCTCGAACTCCCTATAGAGGAACACGTGGAGTGTCTGATACTCCACAAACCAAACAATGATTATTGACGGGTGGTGAGGTAGTTCAGGTACATTCAGTATCCGACCTGGTAGTATTGTTATGTCCCTTGTATATGGTGTATATGGTATACTTTGTTTTCTTCTTTTTGCTTGATACTCCCTTTTCCCACAATGTGGACATTGTGTAATCTTGGTGTGAGGGAAGGAAAGCTATGCTTCAAAATTTTGAAAAGAAAAACCCAAAAAAGATTTTCTATGTAATTTTGGGGAGTTGTATTATCTTGATTAACTTTTGAGCCCTTGGACTTAATATCAGGTTGTATATGAGTACTATTTACACAGTAGTCCTTGACCCCAAGAGTATCATTTCGTATCCCAATTCTAATCCTAACAGTACATTATAACTTGAGTCCGATCCTGATTCACATAGCACCACTGTCTTAGGAATTTAGGCAACCATGGGTGGATCCCGCACTTGTCGTTTATTTGTTTCATTCAAAAAAAAGGCATGAAAAATCAAAAATAAAAAGTCTTGGAATTGGGTATGACAAGTATCCCTTTGACACATGTGCTACTGGGTGGTACCCTTTGAGGTAATATTGCTACTGAAAAAACTTGCAACCAAAATAATTGAGTCGATAAAGTTGTCAAGTGGGACTAATCATGGTTAGCCAAACCCCTGAGATGATGGTACACTAGCACATTGAGCACTAGGACGGATTCCTTGTGGCAAGGGCTTCTGGGGTGAAAAGTTGGTGTATGGGTGTCATTTTTGGTGGCCAAGTGTTTGATATGTACATTGTGCTTATGTATGGTTCGATACTAAGGTTACAGGGGTGATTTGTTGATCAAGTGTGTACAGTTTTCCCTAGTGTATATGAAAGTATGTTCAAGAAAGAAAAATCAAAAAGTTTTTCTATTGTCTTTCTCTTTTCCTTTTTCTTTTTCAAAGATTTTGTGAGTATATCTTCTGCAAACCCTCACGAGACCACACTCTTCCACTAGGGGGGATCTAGGGGTTTAATGGGTTTTCTGTACATGCTAAGTGCAACTGTGATTCCTACAAAAGTGAGTTAGGTGTCTTACTTAGATTTTTTTCATTTTACTCGAGGACGAGCAAAGTCTAAGTGTGTGGGTATTTGTTTGAGCACCAAAAGTGTCAAATTAAGTACCTCTAATCACTTAATTTTTGTTCGTAATCGAGATTGTTTTTGAATTTTATTTGTTTATTATTTGATTTTTGTAGGAAATAATGTTGTGATGAAAATCTGATTGATCGGGCCAAAATAAAAGAAGAAGAAGAAATAAGGAAAAAAAACAAGAGAAGAACCCATCCTAGAAGAAAAGCCCAGTTGCAGCCTCCTAGCTTCCCAACTCCCTGCTTTCCTTTTCTCAGCAGCCACAAATTGAAAATTGAAGGGAAAATTGAGATTTTGGGTGAAAATTGGAATACGGGTATTATTAGGAAGGTACAACATTTGATTTCTATTTGGGCAATCTTTGTAATAAAGAAATTAGCATTACTATGAATAGAGGCTTTAGGAGACTCTTAGTGATCATCAACTCATCAATTATTCTTCTCTTCTTCTCTTATAGTATTAGTGTATTTCTTGAGAATTCTTGTAATTTTTAGTTAAGATTTGATTTCAAGATCTTGTTTCAATTTAGATTATGAGTTTTAGTTGTCATTCAAGTTATTAGCTCAAATATTATTCTGTAATTTTATTTTAATTTAAGCCTTCTACTCTCAAGTTGGAAGTTCTCTACAAGAGTTCTCTTTCAAGATTCAAGTTCCAAGGTAACTCTCAAAGATTCAATCTTTATTCATGGATTTCTTGATTATACCTCATAATTTCTCCTCTTGAGGTAAGTTCTTTCTTCCTTCTTACTTTGTGCTAGCTTTAGTTTAAATTTAATGTTTCAAGTTCGGATTATATTAATTCTACCTTATTTCTTCATTGTTAATTTTAGTTTCAATTAGTTTTAGTTAAATTCCAAGTGTTTCATCTTAGTTTAAATTATTGATTATTATTTGGAATTAATTCTTGTTTTCTTTGATTAGTTTAATAGTTAGATTCCAGTAATTAAACTCAACTCATCTCTCTGGACGACACGTAAAGTGCTACAACCACGGTTGTACACTTGCGACTTTATTTCACAGTTTTGAAACACAAACAAGCCCCGCATCATTCGATGGGTTCTTCTTCTCCAAGAGTTTGATTTGGAGATTTGTGACAAGACTGGGCTAGAGAATGTCGTTGTCGATCACTTATCTACCAGTTGAAGAGCTACCCATCAATTATTCATTTTTGGATGACTAACACCTTACCATTTCTCACCAAGCCACTCCGTGGCATTTTGATTTGGTGAACTATAAAGCATATGTAGTGTTGCCTCCCAGGTCGTCTTATCCACAAAAGAAAAGTTCTTAGTCGATGCTAAGTGTTATGTGAGGGAGGAACCTTTACTCTACAAGCTATGTGGAGATGGTATCTATAGAAGATGTTTGCTAGAAGATGAGGTCCATACTGTCCTTCACCATTGTCATGCCTCAACTTATGGACGACACTTTGATTCGGACAAGACCATTACCAAGATTCTTCAAGCGGGCTTCTATTAGCCCACTCTTTTCAAGGATGCAAGGAAATTTATGAGTACATGTGATAGATTCTAAAGATCAGGGAATATTTTGAGGTGGAGCTATTTGATATTTGGATAATTAACTTTATGGGTTCATTCCCTCCACACAATAATCTCTACATCCTTGTGGCGATAGATCATGTCTCAAAGTGGGTGGAACCCATTTCCACCCTACTAATGATTCCAAGGTGGTGATCAAGTTCCTAAAGAAGAATATTTTCACAAGATTTGGCACATCATGGGCTCTCTTGAGTGATAATGCAACTTATTTTTACAACAAGCCTTTGGAGTATCTCTTGAAAAATTATAGGGGTTTTCACAAGGTTGTTATACCTTGTCACCTCCAAACGTGTGGCCAAGTTGAACTATCCAACCGAGACTTGAAGAACATTTTATAGAAAATGGTCGACCAGTCCTGAAGAAGATTGACCTTTGAAGCTTGATGATGCTCTATGGGCATACTGGACCACTTAGGAGACTCCTATAGGAACTACTCTATATCAGTTAGTGTTTGGAAAGTCTTGTCATTTACCGGTAGAAATGGTGCATAAGGCATATTGGGCTATTTGAACACTCAACTTTGATCTTAAGGTGGTTGGAGAGCGACGGATGTTGCAATTGAGTGAGCTTGATGAATTAAGGTTTGAAGCATATGAGAGTTCTAAGATCCAGAGTGGGAGAACTAAGAGATGGCATGACAAGCACATCATGAAGAAGCAGTTTGAGGAAGGTGACATGGTTCTATTATCCAACTCTAAGTTGAGATTTTTTCTAGGCAATATGAGATCCCGGTGGTCACGACCCTCTTGTGTCACCAAGGTCTTTCCTCATGAACGGTAGAGGTGTGGGGTGAGTTGACCAGTTCATTCAAGGTAAATGGAAAGTGGCTTAAGTCCTATTTTGTGGGGGAGCCCATTGGAAAGGTCATTATCCATACACTAACCGATCGCATACAAGCATGAAGAAGGAAGGTCAAGCTCTTAACCCTAAAAGAGCACTCCTTGGGAGGCAACCTAAGTATTTTATTGCTTTCTTTTCCTTTTTTTATGTATATAGATTTTCGGTTGTTTTCATTAAGGAAAAAAAAGAAACGAAAAAAAAGAAAAAAGAGAGAAAAATAAAAAAACCCACAACGACAAAAGCAGTGCACCAGTTATTACCATGGCCAAACAGTCATAATTACCATGGATTGTGATATATTTATCCTGCAGAAAAAAAAGAGAAAAAGCTGAAAAAACCGAAGAGAAATCTAGTAGTAGGAACCACATGGGCCCGTGGTGGCCTATTGTGCCTGCGGTCAAGGAATTTTGATCAGGAATTCGTTTCCCCAACCCTTATTTCATCCTCTCCTTTTGGCACTTTCTCTCTGTAGCCCTCTCGTTCTCTATATACAACCTCATAACCAATCCTCAAAATCCCTCATTTCTTCTTTAGTTTTTCCACTCAAAATCACTTAGAATCTCTCTATTTTCTTCCTATTCTTCCGGTTTCCAAATTTCCCTCCTTCCCATACCAATTTCACCATTTTTGTCTCTCTCTACTGATAGCTTAAAACTTCATCCAAACCCATTTCTCCATTACCATCTTCAGTCACCTCTATCCTTCATTTTCTTCACTTAAATTCATCCTCTTTCCACTCCATTGCCAAAAAGCATCCCAACTTCTCTATTTTCTCTCTTATGCATTCTCCCATATCCTCCATTATTGAGGATTACTCCAAACCCTTCCACATTCCACTCGAAATGTTTCCATGGAACCCAAGAAAAAGCTAAGGAACAGGTACTTCTGGCCAAGCACCACAACGAGCCACAAGAACCTCCCGAACATCTACCAATGCACAGACCTGAGGTAATGCTCCTCATCCCCTTGATTTAACTCATCCTTATCACATTGCTAGATATAATTGCTTGAGTAGCAGAGTTGTTATAGCTGCTGAGTATTATGATGAGGATTTGTTGAACCAATTTGGGTTATTGAATGGTACTCGGTGGTTGTTTGCAAAGGTTGGGATAGGTCAATTTATTAAAATGAAAGACCACATCTATTAGGGACCTCACCCTTGATTTCTTTAGCACCTTGCATATAAAGGTCACTCAAGGTCCTAGATGTTAAGAAATATATATTTCCTTCAATTTGCAAGGGGAGGTTTATGAATTAGACCTTAGTGCACTTAATGATGTATTTGGATTTCCACCTAAGTTTGGGCTTGCTGCGCCATCATGTCCCTGAGAGTTTAACCCAAATACCTTTTGGAATGAACTTGTGGGGGATTATAGGTAATACAAGTACTTGTAAGGGCAATTTCATTAGGAACCCTTGTATACGAGTGGCCCAACACATGTTACCTTGTGGTGTCATTGCTGGGGACGATAATCTGAATGTCCCTTAATTGTCTGAGCTATAGTTTTTGTCATGTATGATGAATAATAACCGAAGTTATCCTAGGTCATTCTTGGCCAACTAATTATATAGTTCATCCACTAGTACTGTGGGTAGGATATTGATTGGGGATCTCTTCACCCCCATTGCTCAATCTTTGGGTGTTGAGCATAACATGAAGGATATGGTTTCTATGTCTGAGCAATTTGACAAAACTGCTTTTGAGTTGATGAAATTTTGTAGGGCTGAGGCTAGACAGTTGTGTTGGATATACCCTGGGAACTAGCTTTTGCCACTTCCCAATGTTGGGAGGGCCACATTACTCCATTGGGCTAATATCTCATCATTGCCTGGTGATCATGAGGTTGTCCATCCTGCACCTCCCCCTCCCCCTCCCCCATCTACACACCCTAGTGCCCTTAATTCTTGCGCTTAGCCTTCCTTAAATGATTATGAAGAGGTTCAAGCAACCATTAGGTCCATTCAAGAGGAATAAGCCTCCCTATGAGCATATGTTCAAACTGAGAATGCCGCTTTTCATGACTTTGTTTAAGAGTGGTATGATGAGCTTCATGGAATGATTGCCTCCCATAACCAGTATTTTTAGGACTTTATGACCTGACTTAAGACTTGGAGAGATTGTCATATATCTTAAGGCCATGCCCCGCACCCTCCTCTTCCTGTTTTCTTACTACTTATTGATACTCCCTCTTCCCCTCTGTACATATGTGCTTACAATGAGGACATTTCTTTGTCCAAGCATGGGGAAGTTGAGTTGATTAATGGCTTCTAATGCTTGATTTCTTGAGTTTGTGGAATGTGTGTATAGTGTACATGGTTTTGTTTAGAATTGCATTTGAGGATTAATCTCATGAGGCTAGAACATGTAGTTAGTGAATTTAGTTTCATTTTCATAGTTTTTGCATCTCTTATGCATTTTAGGTATTACAATCATGGCATTTAGAGTAGTTTTGCATTTTAGGATTAACTTCATGTAGGATTGCATTCTAAACAAAAGAAACAAAAAAAAGTGGAAAAAAATTGGGAAAAAAAAACAGAAGCAAAAAAAACCCTCCAATGATGAAATTTGTATATTAGCTAGCCTTCTTGGGTTTGATATGATCTTGTGATATGCCCAATTGCTAATAAAAGTGTTTGGAAATGATTTTTGGAAATGTGTTTCATATTTTGACCATGTGTTGAATGTGAATTGATTCTCCCATGATTCTTTGCATGAATGTTGGCATGTGAGTCCTAATGAGCTAGTTATGACCTTAGTAGATGTCCCGTGGGGCTGTGAGCTTTAAAAAAACTAATTTATCAATTTTAGTCTCTTTGCATGTTCTTCAGTGACTGTTCCTGGACACCATTTCTTTAGAACTTGCTTTGAGTCACATTCAAGATCACACTTAGCTTATGCATTTAGGCAAAATGATTGAGGCATTCTTTGTGTTATTGAGAAATAAAGATCAAGTATTATTAAGACACAAAGATCAAATAGCCACCCCTGTTGTGCATGATGTACCATTTGCTAGCTCCTTTGAGCTTGAACCTATGTTTGTTGATGTGAACCTTCTTACATAGCCCTTGGCCAAACACATAACTTACCCTTTAGCTAAGACTATGGAGTTTCATTGCATAATATTTTAATTGTGAGTTAGCTTGTAGTATCGAGATCTTTAGGTGGTTTGGTTTCGTCAATTGGTGAAGGGATTTGTGTTCTTTTATTCATATGAGATATCCATTGTTTTGGTAAATGGGTAGGTTATTGTGAAATGATTCGACAAGAGTTAAAGAAGAGTGTGATGTTTATTTCCATGACCATTCTCTTTGTTGAAAAAAAATGAAAAAGAAATACAAAAAAGTATTAAAATGGGGGTAAAAAAAGTGAATAAAAGAGTTTGGCATTCTTGGACTGCATATAATTATTTTTTAGTTTCAACTCTTTCTCCTCATTTGATTTGTGTGAGAGGATTTGTTTATTCATTTGAGTGGTATTGGTTTGAAAAGTGTTTCATGGGAACGTTGGAAGAGTTTAGCTCTTATTCTTTGGCTTTTAGCTCCACATTCCCAAAAATATTTGTTCCCCTCTTGGCTTTACCCATAGGCCCATTACAATCCATATTAAGTCCTCACGATTGTATAAAGTGTTTTGTATTCTAGTGATGGCAAAATAGACAGTTTGAGCAAGCTTATTGTAGATTTGAGTCTTTGGAATAAGAATTGAGGGAACCTTACTATATCTTAAACACATGAGAGAAGAATGTCACATAACTAAAGTGAATTATCGATTTTTTTGGCTCTTCTATTTCACGTGCTGATGTGATTATATAAGGTGATTTGGGTGGTTGATTCAAATTTTGACATTGTTGTCTTTAAGGATCTTTCGAAAACTCCATTTCCCTATCTGATTGCTGAATATTTTGAGCACTTTTGGGGTAACTTTGGGTTGGTTTTACCATCGAAGTTGCTACTAATGTCTTTCCTAATGAGGTTGTGAATAAACTTTTAGTCTTATGATTGCTTGGGGACAAGCATTAGTTCAAGCATGAGGGAGTTTGATAAGTGCTAAAAATATGCATCACTTTAGGGTCATTTGACAGCATTTCCTAAGGGATTCTGTGTCTTAGTGGTTGACTTGTACCCTTTTTTCTATTTTACTGCTTGGGTATACTTTTTCGATGTATTTTACTGGTTTTAAGACCTTTTAACCCAGCATTGACCCTCAAGTGGATGCAATTTGACTCACTACAGAGGTACCCCTATCCCATGTCTTCATGGGGCAAAGAAGAAAATAGAAACTCAAAACCAGAGCCGACGTGGTGGGCTAAAAACTACAAGCCCCTTCATCTTCCTTCATTGTGTGGTTGAGAATGCTCGAGTTCCTCTATTTGAAGGCATCCTCGGCTGAAAGCAAAGGCATTCTCACTTATCCTATCACTCACTCCTCTCTTCAGCTTATAGTTTATTAATCATTTTGAGGCAAAAGGAGGATTAAAACGAAGGAATTGGCAAGTGGACTCTCAAAGGTTGAAAGATCGTTGAAGAACCTCCATAGTTGCTAAACATACTCCTCCGTTTACTTCTTCCTGACGTCTTTGTTGATTTGATTTAGATGATATTTAAATTGAACCATTTTGACTTAGTTGTAGTCATGAGTTAGTAGTTTTCTTTAATCTATGGATTTGCTAGCCAAAACATTGATGTTGGACCCCTAACTCTATCAATTGTGCTTAATTTATTTTGAAATGATTCTATTCTATCTTGTGTTTGAATTGATGTGTATTTGTTAATGGTTGAGTGAAGTACCGAAAGGAGAAATCACTATTGGATTAACAAGATTGGACTTGACTTAGTGATTCTTGAAAGAGAGTTGCATGTTAAGAGGATAAATTAGGAATCAAGATCTATAACCTAGATTAAAACATGAACATTTAAAAGAACGGTAATTGGATTAGTTTAGGTAATTCGGTTTATTTCGAGAGAAAAGAATGAATTAAGTTAGATTACATTTCTTTGAATCATCTAAACTAGAAAAGAGCACATCCGTAATTCAAGGGTCTAACTCTTTGCTTCGAAAAATAAATCCCTAGATGTTGTTCTTTGATTGTATGCCCAAATTTGTTGCATAGTAGTCATTGGTGTGGTTAAAAAAACCAATGAAAACTTATTTTACTTAGAATTTTAAAAGGACAAAACTCAATAGATTCTTTGGTCCTTGAGGACAATATTTAATCTAGATTACAAGACCCCTGTGCTTGCAGTTTGTGTCAACAAGCAAAATTAGCGAATGAGCCATACGTCAACTATGAAATGGGGTTTTTGTTTTGAATGTCATTGACTGTAACTTTATAAAAACAAAGAGGCAATATGGTAATTTTGATATTGAGCAGTAAAAAAACTCTTGCAAAATGCTCGTTCAAAGAGCCTTTACAAATTAGTTTTCTTAATATAAAAAGAAAAAACAGAAAGCTATTTCATAAAACATCCCAAAGAGCTTTTTACCAAATAGGGCCATCATCCATCATATGTTGTGTCGAACTAAATGTGTATTCTATGCTATTCTTAGGTTGATATTTCAATTAAACACATTGAGACATGAATTAGTGTCATGATCAGTAAAGTGGCAATACTCACACAAAGGAGGGATATGTTCACGAATGCAAGGGGATGGGCACAGGAAGTTACAAAATTTTCCCCATTAAAAAAAATCTAGCATGGGAGGCTTATGTATTAGATAGGATATCTCAAAGCCACAACTTGTCTTTTCAAATTCTCAAGTATCCCTAGCCATCCACTTGAGCAAGTCTAAGTCCTCATCAATATTTTTAGCATGGAACACACAATAGTTTAGAAGAATTCAGCTTTCACAGTTGACCCCCTCAAAGATCACACTCAAAACTTCCTACTTCTGAACTCATTGACCACTATGAGAAATAAAATCATTTTGTCTGCTGAAATACCTATAGAATAGTTCATGCTCATATCATGGTAAATATAAAATATTTTTTCAAAATTTCAATTTTTAGGGATTCTGAATTTCCAACAAGAAAACAAAAACAACAAGATTCTAATCATCAAAACTATTAAACTAATCTACTAAATAACATTGTGAAATTAATAACAATAAATCAACAAAGAATTAAAAAGCCTAAATTCAAACTGTTGTCCCTGCCAACGGCTTACCAAAAACTTGTATGACTTTAAAGGGAGTTATATCTACCGTAATTATATAGTTGCTAGTGATAGTACTTGATCATCTACTTCATACGTACAAAGCCAAATTTATGCCACTAAAACTAATTCTAAGCCATATTAACTAGATTGAAAACAATAAACATCCAAAGCAAAATTTAACTTACAAAAATCGAATGTAATCTAAATAGGATTGAACTTACCAATTGAACAACAAGCAATTGGAAATCATCAGAATGAGTTAGAAAGTATACACTTTAACCTGAAGAGAAGGGAGATAGAAAGTGGAAGAGCTTACTATGCATGAATGAAATTGAGAGTGAAAGGTGAAATAAAACTAAATTGAATGATAAAACCTTAAGTTGAATTGACTCTAAAGTGTAAGCTAATGAAATGAAACTAAAATCAACCAAAAAAACTAAACTAGACTAAATTGCTTCTACCTCCATGTGAAGGAAAGTGGGTGAACTGATATCTCTCTAACCTCCTTAGATAATGCTGTGACGCCACTTCTAACTTTCACATTGTAGAAGTAGATTTATTATTCTCCAATTCTGATTGGATTTTGGAAATTGACCTTGATTAAGAAATGGTTCGGGATCACCATTGATGATAAGGTAAACCTTTTATTAAATCATGTGGCAACACAAATTAGAGAAAATTAACATGCTTGTCGATAGATCAAGTGTTAGCTTAAGTTGATTAGGAAACATGTTGGATCAATAAAGACAAGGTAGGCTAGGCTATGCACATTATTGACTGGCAATAGCTGTGCATGGCCATGCTTTGTTCTTAGGTGACTTAGGCTCCTTTTGGACCTTGAAAGATTTGGTGAAAAGAAAAAAAATTGGACAAGTTACTTTTTTTCTTTTGTTTGGTTTAGAGAAAATCACAAAGAAAAAAATATGGATGAAAGTTAGGTGGAAAAATTGTTATAAACAAGTGATAAAAATTTTCCTTATAAAATTGTGAGGAAAGTTTGAGGAAAATTCTCAACCTTCTCCAACCTCACATTGCTCATATGACATCAACATGATTCAAGTAGTTCATCAACACTCAAATTTTCCATCCAAATTTTTTGTATTTTTTCCTCAATCCAAACAAGAGAAAAAAACTCATTTTCTCCCTATTTTTTTTTCCTTCACATTTTTCTTTCCGTCAGATTTTCTAAAGACCAAACAAAACCTTAGTTAGGCTTGAGTTGTCTTGATTTGTCTTAGGTGACGACAACAAGTTTGGGACTAAGAACATGCTCATGTGTCCGGTGACTGAGTCATGGATTGGGCTTTGCCAAAGATAAGTGTAAAAAAAAAATTAATTTTGTAGTTTTTTGAATTTTTGGCCCATGTTGCTCACTTTTGAATTCAAATTGCATTTTTGCACCCATGTCTCCATATTTTCTTGCCAATTACACAAACCATATATATTCCTTAAATCACCTTAAAAAAAGTTTAAAACTAAGTACTCAAGGGCACTTATATGTCATTTTCAGTGGCTAAAGAAATACATCGATGCCTAATTTTGGCTCATACTTGAGTCAAAATAAATGAAAACAAAAATCCACCCTAAATACCTAACTCACTTTCATAGGAACTACTGTTGTATTTAGCGCATACAAAAAAACCCTTTAACCCCTAGGTTACACGTCATGGATGACCATGGTCTCGCAAGGGTTTGTAAAAGACATACCCACGAACTCCTAAAAATGAAGAAGGGAAGAGAAGGAAAATAGAAAATCTTTTTGGCTTTTTAAATTGTACACCAATACATAAGGGGAAAACTATATTGTAACACCTTGTCAGTTAATCGAGCTTAATTATTTTAATTGTACATTTGATCAAATGATCATAATATCAACTAAAGCAATGAGACACACAAAATTTAGAAAACTTTCATGTGCAAATAGAGTAATCTATGTAACCATAAAGCTCTTTGAGCACATATACATGCAGATAATTATATTAAAAGTATACATTTACATGCATATTTGCATACGTGCCCGAATAATATGGGTTGTTGACTCAAGCCTACTTAATTTACTAAATGATTAAGGAAAGAAAATATATTGAGCCAAATGTGTGGTTAATAATTTGACCATGTAGTAAGTTGGAGAAGGGTATCAGAACAAAATTAACTTTTGATAAAACAAAAAAGAAGAAGAAAGCGAGGAAAAATGGATAGGCGACTAAGAATTAATAAAAGGAGTGAGGGTTCACTTGTTTTAAAAAGTTAGAACTTCTCATTTCGTCCTCTCTACATTCCATCTTCTCCTCCTTGCTATTGCCGCCAACTAGCAATGCTAAGAACCCTAACCATCGCCCACCACCCATAACAGCCACCGCTAACCTTTATTTTCTTCTCCCCTTCTCTATTCCTTTATAACAGAGAAGGGGAAAGGACCCCTTTAGCCGCTTCTATTTGACATCCTATGTTACCTCCTGGCTCTTAGGATCAAACTGCCTGACTCCTAGCACCACCACTATCACTCTTACTTCCTATTTTCATTCACCACTACTGTCACTCTTACTTCCTTTAGCCGCTTATGTTTGGCCTCTATTGCCCATCCTCTTACTTGATCGAAATTCATACTTCTTTATTTCGATTGGATGAACCTTGAGCATAATGAGCTTTAGGTAATTTGAATGAAGAGTTGGCTATGTCATTTAATACTCCGTGGAGGGGAAGGCTCAAGTTGTTATGTTTGTCATTGGAGCTTAATTGAATTATACATGTGTTTGTGCATACTTGTTGAAGTTGGCTAAGCAAGTTCCTTTAATTTTGGGGTGTAGGAGTGAGTTGTGATTGTATTAGAAGGAGATTTGAATAGACATATATTATCATATTTTTTTTAAAATTAAATTATGTATGTATATGATAGTTTGTGTATTGGTTAATTTTTGGTTGGGTTATATTGATTTCTCGTTCAAGTGTGTTAAAGAAATGGAATATATGATGTCTTTAGAAGTGTAGAAGAAGTTGTGTTGATTATAAGGCTATAGCTTGCATGACTTGGGCATTTCTATCAAGTTTTAAATTAAACTTATAATGAGGTTTTACGTGGTTAAGGAAGTGTTAATTTAGAGTGTGCTTACAATGAATGAGAAATAAGTTAATGAGTAGTTTGAATTACAAAATTAAGAAGTGGAGTTATTCAAGTTGTCCACCTATGTAAGTATGGTTGGATCTCTCAGAGGAAGCAAGTGGTTTGCTTAAGAGTGATTAAGAATGGATCTCTCAGAGGAAACTAGATTATCCTATAACCTGAGTGAGAGCTTAGGCTCTCATTCAAGTGACATTTGATTTAAGTAATTGGGGGGACTAAGTTAAGCTAGATGGGATAATCTTAATTAGTTAGGATTTTATTGAGATTACGATGTGATGCATTTATACCTATGGTGTATAGAAGAAGCAATTAAAGTAATGGAAGATAAAAGGGGCAAATTAGCAAATTAATAATAAGGGGAATTAGTAATATAGGTGAGTTAATGTAACCTATTAATGTAAAAATATAGAATAACAAGATTTGGGAAAATGGACTAATAAGCGTTGGGATAGCATAAGCAAGGGCTTAATTCACAACATATAAGATAGCAACCAGTCGTGTTAATACAAATATACTAATCAGATTTTATTGAATACAAAAGTTAACAACTTGTATGAGGAAGAATTGAACAATTAAGCCTATACGAAAATAATTAATTTTTAAAGGTACATTATTGCTTGTACCATTATCAAGTAAAGTTTTGATGCAATAGTAAATCTTGTTTGATAGTTTTACCAACTTTTCGCTATCCGGAGGAACCACATAGTGTTATAATGATCATTTATAACTATGCTTATAAGTTTGTTGATCCAGTCATGCCTGGAGAACATAACTTGCTAATGTGGACTGAGCCACGAGAATGGACTTGCTCCTCCAAGAAGGGTTGTGAACCAAGTGAGCACAATGTTGACCTTTGGAGGTGGAGGCCAAGGTCTTGGTCCTACTAGGTTAATGGACTTCAGACCTTTCAAGAGGTCGAATTAAGCTTAGGAAAGGTGGTTGGGAAATTATTAGCATTAAATAAGGGCATAGCTGCTTCATTCTCCAAAAGCAGTTCATTAGCTTATTTTCACTATCTGTGTAGAACATTTTACCTAATGTCTAGCTCCATTTTAGAAAGGCAAACAAACTCCAAATTGGACTAAATTACAAATGTATAGATATTCTCAGATGTCTACTTTCCATTAAGCTATAGGATGTCTTCATAATCCAAGTATCGAGAAAGATATCAGGTGTAAATCAAGCAAGGGCCAGCGTAGGATTCAAAATTGCACATTTTTTTATTAAGGAATTCATTAGGCTAGCAAATGGATGAAATAGGGGCTAATATTTCTTGAACAGCTAGTGGACTCTTCTAGAAGCCACCCACAATAAGATCTCCGCATGACTCATCCATTTGAGGTAGTGGACGACTCATCCAACCCTACACTAATGTAGCTAATTCCAGCTCAGCTTATATCCTTGTGGTCCCCTGCAAAATTGCACTCGTGTTAGGATTTTATTGGCTAATTTCTTTGTAATCTTATTGGTCAGTGCATGATTAGGTGAAGGGGGTACTCTCCTATTTATTTGCTTGATGACAATCTTAACCTGGAGAACTATCTTGATTGGATGCAAGCCATTGAAAGGATCTTTGAACTCAAAGAGTATAATAATGAAAAGTCCCTCAAGTTAGCTATCATCAAGTTAAAAGCGTATGCCTCTCTTTGGTTTGAGCATTTGAGGAAGAATTGGGCTAGAGCAGCTAAGGCCAAAATCAAGACATGGTCCTCGCTCAAGAAGCCCATGGACAGGAGGTTCCTACCATCCACTTATAAATAAGAACTCTACCTCAAGATTACCTCTCTTAACTAAGAGAATCTGAAGATGGAAGAGTATATTAGGGATTCTAAATAACTCCAAATGAGGGTTGGTTTGGATGAAGAGGTCGAGCGTAAGATTTCTATGTTCATTAAGGGATTAGCACCTAGCATTGCCAACAAGGTGGATCTTCAACCTTGATTATCCTTTGATGATGTCTGTCACCTAGCTATCAAAGTTGAGAAGCAATTTAAGGGTCAAAAACCCATTCAAACTACTTCCTTTATCTGGCCTCAAAACACCCCCAAAGGTTGCTCATCCCACAACAAAGTTAACACTACCCCTATACCCACTAATGTCCTTGACAAGGGTTAAGGGATTGCTACTGAACCACCAAAGAGGTTGAAAGGTAAGAAGTGCTTCAAATACCATGGTTATGGACACCTCCAAATAGATTGTCCCAATCGAAAAACTCTCACCATTAGAGAAGTGGAAGAAATCCAAGCTATTGAGAGAGTAACTACTGAAGAGGAATTCAAAAATGAGGATCATACTTTGATCACTCTGAATGTGGTTGAACTCTTGGTAATTCGAAGAGCACTCCATATCAAAGAGGCTCTTTCTGAACCAAGCCAAAGGGGGTCGGGAAATCTTCTATACCTGGTGTACTATTATAAGCAAAGTATGTGAGCTCATTATCGACAGATGAAGTTGCACCAATATAGCTTTTATGACACTCATTGACAAGCTTCAAGTACATACCAAGGTACGTGCACCCCTTACACTCTTCAATGGCTCAAGCAAGCGAGTGAGGTAACCATTTCTAAGCAAACTCTTAATACATTTTAGGTTGGTCCATATTATGGTGAGGTACTATGTGAAGTCCTTCCTATGGATGCATGTCATTTGTTACTTGGTAGGCCTTGGTTGTTTGATAATTATGTGATTCATGATGGGCATGCCAACATTGATGCATTCAAATACAAGGGTCGTAATCTTACCTTGACCCCATTGCCCTCACATAATCCTTTCAAATTTAAACCAAGGAAGGGGAGCAAGAAAAGCCTATATATGAGTGAAACACGAGTTGAGAGAGCCTTTAGTAAGAGTAAGCCTTTATTTTCCTTACTTATGGTGGAATCAAACACAAGTGTGGAAGTAAAACCTATGTATCGTCTAGCTCAATCACTCTTAAGAGAGTTTATGGATGTATTTTCTAATTATTTACTCCTGAGGCTGCCTCAGTTGAGAGGAATTGGGCACCAGGTTGATCTCCTATAGGAACTCCGCTACCAAACAAGTTGACCTACAGGTGCAATCCTAATGAGTCAAAAAATCTTCGATGATAAGTCCAAGAGTTACTTGACCATGGGTCAATTACGAATAGCTTGAGTCCATGTCTGGCTCCTACCTTTTTTGCACCTAAGAAGGATTAAACATGGCATATAATACATTGATTCTAGAGCTATAAAAAATATTACCATCAAGTATCAATTTTCTATTCCTCGATTGGATGATATGCTTGATGGTTTACCTAGGTCCAAAATATTTTCCAAAATTGACCTTAGAAGTGGCTGCCACCAAATTAGGATGAAAGAAGGAGAAGAATGGAAGACCACTTTTAAGACCAAGTATGGGTTGTATGAGTGGCTTGTGATGCCTTTTCGTCTATCTAGTACTAGTACTTTCATAAGGCTCATAAATGAGGTCCTAAGATGATTCATTGGGAAATTTATAGTTGTGTATTTTGTTGATATCTTGTTGCATACTCATGACGAAGCATCTCATGTAGAACATTTTTCTCAAGTGTTCTAAGTGTTGAGGAAACAAAAGTTATATTCCAACCTTAAGAAGTGTAAATTATTCACTCCTTAAGCTGTCTTTCTTGGTTATGTTCTTCCGGTAAAGGAATTCAAGTTTATGAATCCAAGGTTGAGGCTATCAACAATTGGATTATGCCACCTTCATCATGGAAGTGTGAAGCTTCCATGGATTAGCATCTTTCCACCACCGGTTTATTAAAGACTTTAGCTCTATTATGGCTCCCTTAATCGTATGCATGAAGAAGGAAGTTTTGAGTGGACAAAGGCTACCCAAAGGGCCTTTGAGACAATCAAGGATGGGCTATGTTTGACTCTTATCTTGGCTCTTTCCAACTTTGATCTCCTTTTTGAAGTTGAGTGTGATGCTAATGTGGTCGGAATTGGAGTGGTTCTCACTCAAGCCAAGCACCCTCTAGCCTTTTTTAGTGAGAAGTCGAATGGCTTGGGACTCAACTACTCCACTTATGATAAGAAATTCCATGTCACTGTCAAATCCTTCGAATATTGGAGTCATTATCTCAAGCACAAGCCTTTTGTGCTCCATTCATATCACAAGGCATTGTCTTACATCAATGGTCAACACAAGTTAAACACAAGACGTACCAAGTGGGTTGAGCTCCTTCAATCTTTCACAGTCTCTTATAAGCATAAGAGTGGGAAAGAGAATGTTGTGGCCAATTCATTGTAAAGGAGGTATACACTCCTCTCGGTCCTTGAGGCCAAGGTCCTTGGATTCCATTCCATCAAAGCTCTATACAAAGAGGATGAAGACTTCAAGGAAGTGGTGGAGAATCCCTCCACCTTTAGCTTTTTCACTCTACAAGATGGTTCCCTCATCAAAGCAAATAAGTTTTGCATCCCCAAGAGTCCTCTAAGGGACTTGACTATCAAAAAGGCTCATGAAGGAGCCTTAACTAGTCACTTTGGCATTAATAAGACCCCTGACATACTCAAGGAGTATTTGTATTGGCCTAAGGATGGGTAGGGATGTTCATAAGGTAATCACAAGGTGCAACGTTTATCACATGCATAAAAGTCACTTCCATCAAGGCCTCTACACTGCTCTCCCATTTCATACAAGGCCCTGGTATGACATTAGCCTGAACTTCATTCTGGCCCTTCTAAGGACACCTAGGGGAAAGAATTTTGTCATGGTGCAATGGATCAACTCTCCAAGATGGCTCATTCCATTGTTTTCCAGAAAAGTGATGATGTTACTTACATTACGGATATCTTCTAAGAAATTTTAAGGCTTTATGGTATTCAAAGAACTATTATCTCATATAGGGACACCAAATTTTTGTCATACTTTTGAAGATCCCCATGGAGACTAATGGGTACTAAGTTGCTTTTTAGCACCATTTGCCACCCTCAAACCAAAAACCGGAGGTGAGAAATAAAACTCTCACAACCTTACTAAGGGGTGAGCAAGAGTTTAAGGGATTGGGATATCAAAGCTGCTCATACTAAGTTTGCCTACGATCACGCTGCTTCCTATGATACTTCTCATTCCCCCTTTGATGTGTGCTATGACCTTAATCCTCTTGCTCCCATGATATTATTCTCATTCCTCAAGAATCAAAAGTGAGTTTTGAGGCTGAGGCTAGGGCTAAGGAGACGAAGAGACTACATGAGCAAGTAAGGAAAAAAATTGAGAAAGTGAATGAGCAGTATAAGCTTAAGGCCAACAAGAGCCATACTTATCCTAAGTTCAAGCCAGGAGATCTTGTGTGGTTACATTTTAGGAAAGAGAGATTCCCATCGAGGAGGAAGAATAAGCTTGTAGCTAGGGGAGATGGTCTTTACAAGGTGGTATAAAAGGTGGGATAGAATGCCAACAAAATTGAACTTCCGGGATATGTGCAAATACCCGTGAGCTTTGATGTTAGGAATCTTACTCCTTACATTGAGAATGACAATGAGCACAATGAAGATTTAAGGGAAAGTCCTCTTGAAGGGGAGAGGTTGATATGGAGCAAACTCTAAGAATGGACTTAATCCTTAAGAAAGTGTTATAAATCAAGTGGGCACAATGTTAACCTTTGGAGGTAGAGGTCAAGGTCTTAGTCCTCATAGGTTAATGTTGGCTGGAGACCTTTGAAGAGGCTCAATTAAGCTTAGGCAAGGTGGTTGGGCAAGTAGTGGCCTAAAATAAGAAGCTTAGCTACTTTATTCTCGAAACCACTTCATTAGCTTATTTTCATTTTCTAGGCAAAACATCTTACTTGAATTCTGTCTCAATTTCAGACATGAAAACAGGCTCTAATTTAAATAAATTACGTATGTACAGATAGCCTCAAATGTCTAATTTCCATCAAAATATATAACATCTTCATATTCTAAATGTCATGAAAGATATAGTGCATAAACCAAGCAAGAGTTAGTGTAGGGTCTAGAATTGCATGTTTTTTATTAAGGAATTAATTGGGCTACCAATTGGACAAATTAGGAGCTAATATTTCTAAACAGCTAGTGGACTCTTCTAGAAGCCACCCATAGAAAAAGCTCCCCATGACTCACCCATTTGATGTAGTGGATGACCTATTCAATCTAGCACTAATGCAGCAAATTCCAGCTCAACTTATATTCTTGTGGTCCCCTTCAAAATTGTACCACTAGTTAGAATTTTATTGGTTAATTTTCTTGTAATCCTATTGGTTAGTGCATGACTTGAGGAAGGGGGCACTCTCCTATTTATTTGTTTGATCCTTGTAATATTTCTTAGACTTGTATGAATGAAATGAAAGCTTAATGCTTAGTATCTTCAAAAAAAAATCTCAAATATCTTTATCCCTAAGGAGGGTTGAAGGGCAGGTTGATTTACCTTGACCCAAAAGGTCTTCTTGCACTCTAAATGCAAACTTCACCTAAGACCGAGTCAAACTTGTAAACACAAATTTCAAGCCTAAAATAAATCAGACAAGAAATTAGATAACAAATTGAATTTTGTATTGATATTATATGTATGGGTGCAATCTCTATATTGAATGCAATGAAAATAATCCTCTGATTCGATCTCCCTGGAAGAATTTAAATGAACCTTATCTTGAGAGATGGCCTAGGAGGCTTAATCTTAATCAAGAAAAGTGTTCGATCTTCAAGGGAAGATGGCACATGCTTTAGGTGTTTGTTATCTTCCTTCAGAGAGAGAGTGCGTGAGCTGTAGTGAATTCTTAGAATGTCCATCCTAGAACAAAGGGGGGGTAGGGGACTATTTATAGGAAAATTCTCCCCTCCCTCTTAAAGGAAAGATGGACCTTGATCTTTATTTTTTTGGGCCTACGATTGGGCCTCAACTTGAATCGATTTAACTTAGGAGTTACTTGGGCTTTGATCGGGCCTTGACTTAAAAGTCGCCTAGTGCTTTGATTGGATCCTGACTTGGGAGTCGTTTGGGCTTGGGCCATGACTTGGGAGTAAATTAGCGCTTAATTAAATCAATTAAAAGGGCTGACCCAAATAGTTAATTTAACTTTATCTCTTGGTACGGCACAGAAATATTTTTAGTGCCTACAAAACTGACATGGGGGGATAGATATAAAGTATATCTTGCATGATGCCTAATTCTAACAATAAGCAATCTAACTAGTAAACAAGGCTCTAAGCTGAAATTGAATAAATGCTAGTTGTGCCAATTCCCTAGCTGGAGGCTCAAGCTATGGTCTGGAGGGGTATTTCATTGCCTGATGCCCTAATTGACAAGGTCAAAAGTCATCAATTGGACACTCGCTACACGAATTACCATATGAGAGACATAACACTATGGTCATCTTCCTATTTAAAAAAAAGGAAAGAAGACACAAGTCAAACCAAAAGGAAAGGGGAAAATGAAAAAGAAAAAAAAAAAGAGGATGACTGATTTATTTTACAATTGAAAGGATCGATGTTCACCTAAAATAGGCTCCCAAAATCAAAAAGGAAATAAAGTTAAATTAAAAAGAAAATAAAAAGGCATACTTTTTTGACCTATAACACGTTAGCATCACTATATTTGCACAATCACACTTGGGTACATACACAACTTAACTTTTGAACCTTCATGCCATTTTCCATCATTTGGTTACCTAAAGCTGCAATTGTACCTCAAAAATCCCTCTAACAGGCGAAATCTTGTAAGTCGCACATTATTTTGAACTTGGCCTAATGCAAGCGTAAATACATATGTAGTCATTCTTAGGGACAACCATTTCATTTAAGCTTAATTAAGGCCCTTGGCAAATAAGATTTTAACTCAACAAAGCGACTTGGTTTTCTAAGGATTCATGAACCATTCCCTTGTTAGCCCTACTATTTCCAAGACTTGAACAATAGTAACTTGATCGTACCTTTCACTACCTTCTACCTCACATTCATATCTCCTCATTATCTCAAAAAGCCTTCTAACCTGGCACATCTTATCCTAACAGTATCCTTTAGCACTTTCTATTCCTATTTATATCTACTCACTACCCCAAAATCCTTTTTACCTGACACACCTAATCTTGAACATGGTCTTAAACTTGGAATTTGAGTTTGCATACAAAACTGCAAATCAAAAGACAATGGCATAACACTCTATACGAAGGAAATAAGTATCCTCACCCAAATAGCCAGTGCCTTGAAGAAGGAGAAGAACTCGTCTTCGCTTAGGCAACTTAACTATGCCATTATCATTGGATCTATATTTGATCGCTCATTGCTATTGATTTGGCTCAGTACTTACACCTAGTTTTCTCCAATCTAACCTGGCTTGCTTTCTACATCTTTTCACTTGTCTTGCCAGCCTAGCTTGGTTTGTCTTCTACATCTTTCCACGTGTCTTTCCAACCTAACTTGGTTTGCCCACTATATCTTTGCCTTTGCCCTCCCAACTTAACCAAAATTTTCTTCTATTAGCCTAACTTCACTTAGTCCTACCTCTACCTTGTGAGTCCTCACAACTATTAACCAGCCCCACCTAATTTCCCTCTCATTAGGAGAACCTAGTCTAACATCATCTTCACCTTACACCAAAGTGCTTGACTAACCCAATCTATCCTCTTCTCCTTACCATAATTAGTGCATCCTTACCCTCATGGGTCATGTCCAGCCTGACCCAACACTTGCATTGCTCCATAGTCACATAGCGGCTCACATTCATGCATCATGCATTCATCCTTACATGCTTTACATGTGTTCACTCATACATACACTAGCATACGAAGACCTACATACTTAACCTTTGTATTACCTAATGCATATACAAGCTCATATCATAGATGCTACATGCATGCTTGAACTTGACCACACTTACATGCCCAGCCTATACGTCGGTCCAAATCTAAATACTTATAATGAGGGATGGCAAGCCCCCTTCTCGTTTACACCATATTGACAAGAGATTTAGGGATGCAGGCAACAAAAGTGAAAGCCATGGGAGTGATATCCCAGCATGTACTAACCACCTGTAAAAGTTATAAAAAGCACTTCTTTAAGAAAATCCAACCAACAAAGAAAGATAAAGTAAGAGCTTTCATAGCCCTATTAGCATCATTTAGCTACTTGACCAAAGGAAGCATAGCTTAGGAAAGAATCTCAAGATCCCTATAACATGACCCAATATGCTTATCAAGAACATTAACAAGGTATAAATACATATCACTAGACATCATCTTATGGGGAAAAGCGAGAGGCTACTAGCATTTGCCTCCTTGCTGCCAACATGCCTATCCGTGTAACTGTTGACAGTATAGTACATCTCTAACCTTTATCTTCTTACATACGATTATGTGCAAATTCTCACAAACATGTTCCCATTCCCTCCAACTTTATCCTTTCCTTATGGGTGGGGAGTCCTTACACAGGGTCGTAGCCTTAAATTTCTCAACCTTATATTAATTGCCCATTTTCCCTATGGGTCAGGAGTTCCTTTGGCCAATTTTTACCCTTAAATTTCTCTTTCTGACATTAGCCATGCCTTTTTTCATATAGGCTGAAAGTTTGTAATTGGGTTCAGAACCTTAGATTTCCCCACTTACATTAAGCACACCTTTTCTCTGTGGGTCCAGAGTCCCTAGGTGGGCTCATAGCCTTACATTTCTCCACCTCACTTAATCACTCCTTTTCCCTACAGGTGGGGAGTGCCTAGGCAGGTTCGTAGCCTTAAGTTCCTCCACCTTGCATCAGTTGCACATTTTCGCTATGAGTCGTAGTCCCTAGCTGGGTGTATACCCTTAAAATACTCCATTTACATTAATCTCATCTTTTCCTTTCAAGTTAGAAGTCCCTAAGTGTGTTCGTAGCCTTAAATTTCACCACTTTACATTGATTGCACCCTTTCCTTATGGGTTTGTAGTCCCTAGGCTGGTTTGTAGCCTTAATTTATCCACGTTACATCAATTGCACCTTTTCTGTGTCGCTCAAGTGTCACTAGGAAAATTCATAGCCTTAAATCTCTTCGTCGTACATCACACACACTTTTTTCACGTGCGTTGGGAGTCCCTGAGCGAGTTCACAACCTGAAATTTCTCTACCCTACATCGATTGTAATTTTTCCCTATGGATTAGGAGACCCTAGGCGGGTTCGTGGCCTTAACTTTCTCTATTTACAATAATATCATCTTCTCCACGCGGGTCAGGAGTCCCTAGGGGGTTCAATAGCCTTAAAGTTCTCCACTTTTGTCATCTCCTTGGACCCATTCCTAAACACTTTGGCTGGGTATGTGGTTTGCACTCTTACTATCACATCTACATTCATTCCCAAATGCCTTAGACATGTAGATCACACACTTCTTTCACATACACATGAACATCACATGTTGCACCACATACTTGTTCACTTGCACACTTGTCTCCTTGATACACGAGGGGCTACATGAACACTTATCTGCACCTTTACACTAACGCACTTTGCCCTTCAACCTGCTCAACTTCGGCGTAGGGATTTTACCCTTTCTACCTAAGGTCTCAGAATCCTAAGAGGGCCTTAAACCTTTTGCATGATGCGCTCCTTCCTTCCAGGATAAATGGGCTCTCAAATCCTTAAAAGATTTTTCTCCTTTTTTACACATCTCTGATGGTGCATATCTTACGTGTTGCTTATCTTACGTGCTCATTTGCATCCATAGTTTCCACGATACACATGAATAGCTAAGCATTTGTATACGTCTTGCATGACATGATGTACTTTATCCTTCACACTACTCAGCCTCAACCAAAACGAGGTTTCCATGGACACATACATGTGTCCTTTGATTACCAACTAAACACACATTGCATGCTACATGCATTGATAGTCCGATGACGGCACTTACTCAGCTCATCGGTGATAGAGATACATTGTTTCAAGCATCCTAATGCTTCTAGTCCTTACAAAAGTGGTTTCTTAAATACGAAGGTTTGGAAAAACATTTCAAAGATTTGGAAAGGTTTGCAAAAAGGTCAAAGAAGGGCCAAGCTAGACCATTTTGTGAAGATTCAGTAACTGACAACAATTTTATGAATCATCTATGATCTGCTTAAGTCAAAAGTAGTCAAGTCTACATTAATACATTCCTCATTAAAATAGATTTCCAATGATATATTGGAAGCTCAAACCTGATAAGCGGCGGAGGAGATATGCGGTGGACAGTAAGACATACACAGAAACTAGTAATTAACCTCTGACTCTTAGGCGCATAACTCTCTCCAAAATTGTCTAATGAAGTTAAAGTATAATTCATCAGAAACTAAACTCAATAATCTTTCCAACAAAAGAATAATTGGTCCAATTGGAGATTGGACGAGAAAGTTATGGCCAAATCAAAGTGACCCAGGCAAACTCCTAGGTCCTAGCAGCACCCCGATTTTTGCTGTCATGTCAGCTTTTCCTATAACTTTTTGCATGATTGACCTAGCCACATGACTTACTCTTTTCTATAAAACCAAGAAGAAGTTCATTCTATTCTCTCTTCACTATAAAAGGACCCTTTCCTTTTCTCTCAATGGGACACCAAGACCAATCAAGACACCTTTCCTTTGGCATTCCTCTCTCTCTCTCTCTCTCTCTCTAAAGAGGGCAAGTTCTTCCTTTCGATAGTTTTCTTTACTAGGAGGATAGTCCTTTCTCTAGTGATTCACACTCTTTCCTGGAGAAACTCTTCCATAAGAATTTTATAAAAATACCGAAAAAAAACCTTGTTTTCTCATTTTACAAAAAAACAAATTGGGATTAGTATCCAACCATCCAAACATTTTAGTTGGAAATACAAAGGAGCCCCAAATATGAGTATTACTAAACTAAATAGAGGTGAGTCCTAAGGACTAAACAAATAATATAAATTTTCCATCTTTATTTGCTTTTTAGTTATTAATTTTTTATCATTATGTTCATATTTGAACCATCTTAACTGTTTTCTTAATTTATGTATATGTCAAATGTGTAAAACTATGGATAAATCAAAGTGGTCATCTACATTTACTGCTTTCTTTTATCCCTTTGTAACATGCAAATATGACTAAATCTAAAGATCATATAAATTCATGTCTTTCATGCCTAAATCACGACAAGATCAACAATTATGTAACATTTGATAATTACATAGGATCATTTGGATTTCACTATTTACTTATTTAACGCTAGTAGAAGCCATTGTTGAATGGATGATGTTGATGACCAGATTTGATTATCTACCATCGATCGTACCCTTGGACCGAACTCTTGGCTAGTACCTTGGAGTTAGGTCAATTCCCATCCAGGATCATAGGGATTCTTCTCAAAAATGCTATTTTTTGGAAAGGTTTTCGCATTTTTTTTAAAATATAGTGGCAAATCGACTCAATATTGACAAGCTCAAACTTTCCTAAGAGAAACCTGAAAGAACAATTACTGACGCAAAGGCGAGATTGAGGCCCTTGGTTTTGTGCCTTTAGTACTAATGGCCCTAGGCATTTTAAGAAAAGTGAGGGATGGACAAGTTATTAAAACCATAACAAACAAACACCTTGGGTTTCCTATTGTGTTAAAAAAAAAAATTAAACTAGTTGTAATGCATCAAGGATTGTAACAAGAATGCCCACCATGTGGCCGGAGACATAAGATTAGAAATACTACCAAAGGGTACTATTATAAGAAGTGTGCTTCTTTTAGAAAAGATTACATGTTTATCGCTACTGAGAAGAATTGTTTTCTTTGAGACAATGAAGTCCTAAGCGTGATTGGTGTGAAAGTTATATTTAGTAAAGCATTCATTAAACGCGGTAAGCTAAAAATCAGTGTTGAGTATCAAACATAGAAATATCATACAACATTATCATTAGTTTAGAATCAGATATATTATTTGCTAGAGTCAAAGATAGGACTTAGGGAGAAAAAAATTGATTGTTGAGAGCATAAACAAATAAGGTTAAGTATATATTATAAAGAGGAAGAAAGAAAACCCCCAACACTCAAGACTTTCTAAATTCCTTGATAGTAACAAAATGTAGGAAGGAAGGATATAAAGTTTACGGTTGTTATGTGACAAAGGATGAAAACAAAGAATTACATACCAGAGGTAATTCTATAGTAACTAAATTATGAGACAGACGAGCCGAGAACTGAAAGGGCTACGTGTTATTGGCTCTCCATCTAGTCTCTCCCCCTTTTTCCTGGCTGTAGTGCTTGCCAAGCCAAAGAAGTAAAGTACACAAGTATAAAGATATGTAAAGCTCAATATTTTTCTTCAAGATATGACTACAATTGTACGTACAAGAGGAGTGGAAACTTTAGTGTTACGTACAATTATAAGAGACTAAGTATTATTGTGAGTTATAAGTATCTTGAACCTATGGTAGATGAGGCATTGGATAAACTACAATAAATAATGATTTAACCTTGATTTTGTGTCAAGGTAGGATATTGTGATCTAGGGGTAAGACATAAGAAATATCCAAGAACAGTTTTCAGACCTTATTTCAAAAATAAAACTGTTATGCAGGCACTTGAAAATTGTATTGAAGTCTTTAAAACTCACGCAAAAAATTTGTACAAAATTTCTCTGAAATTTTTTATTTCTGCCATATATTGCTCTATTGCAGGAAAAATTGAGCTTCGAATAGGAGAATAATGAAATGCAATGATCTTTTGGGGACTAAAGTAAGAAGCATGATAGCTCTAGGCTTGATTTTATCATCTAAAAAAAACTATTACTATGTATGGTTATGTGTTGTATGGAATGGGAAGCATGTCACACCAAAGGTGAGACAATCTTGTATGCCTAGTGATGATTAAGAAGAATGTCCACGCACAATTTTTAGTTAGTTGTGGTAAAGTTGTACTCCATAGATATTATTCTCACAAAACTCTTGGTAGACTTCAAATATATTGCAAGAGTCTTAAATATACTCTCATATAAAAGGAATGCAATTTGAGGTGGTGTGGATAATAGAAAGATTGCAACTTTTAAAGGATGGAACACCCTACTAGCACAAGAGTCATAGTAGATGTCTTGATCAATGAAAATCTACCATAGCATAAAGTTTATCAGGGATCATGAAGTCGAAGATGTTATGCCAAGTATGAAATTTAAACATACAGGTGATTTCATCACATAAGGTGTTAGCACTATCATCATCTTAATCAAATGATTAGGGAGTACAAGTAATAAATAGGGACAGACAAAAGTGAAAAGAAATGAGCCATGGTGGACACTTTGGCATAAGTAGTTCCCAAGGTAACCCTAATGGTAAAGCAAAAGATGGAAACAAAGAAATTATAGATGTGGTATGGAATTTATGTAGGAAAGTTCATAGGGGACATGAGTATTCTATAAGCGACTAGGGCTGCACCACATAAGAAAACAATGAATTTTGTAAGGAATAAGAATAATCATATATGAAAGTATGCAACTATGATCCCTTAATTCAGCGACACAAAATGTCAAAGAAAGCATAAAAAAAATATGGACCTTTGTATTTAACAAGGATGAGAGATAGCAAGGCTTTGAAACAAACCTTATGTGCTACAAAAGGTGGAATATAGAATGTGATATAAATTAAAATTTGCAAAATCAAATATCTTCATCTACCCAAGGGAATCAAGTATATGGGGAAACCAGAACATATGATCCAAAAATAAATATGTAACAAGAGGAGAAACAGGAACATATGCTCTAGAAAATAAATTGTAACATGACATGGTGCAATTTATAGAAACATGTTAAATGTGTCCTGGAACAAAAGAAGAAAGCAAGAAAGGAGTAATAAGACCATTAGAGATGCCAACTCACAATGTGTTTTAACAATCATAAAATATATCATAGAGTTCTTTTTCTTACTCAACAAAGAGAAATGTTACTTTGATCATTATAGACAGAATTACAAGATAGCACATAAATAGAAAAGTATGATCACGCCACCTTGGAATTAATACACTAGCATGAATGTAAGAACACTACATGGATATGTCATACGCAAATTATAAACATGGTACTTCAAGTTCTTATACTAGGATTGTGGAAATACAGTTTTAAAATTTAATAGTTAACACAATCTAAAACATAGCGACCCGCATAATAAGAAAATGAGTTGTAAACGAAATCTTACGAGCATGTATATTACATCTCTAAGATAAATGTTTACCATA
Organism: Selenicereus undatus; assembly: GCA_017589665.1. Classification (NCBI taxonomy): domain Eukaryota; kingdom Viridiplantae; phylum Streptophyta; class Magnoliopsida; order Caryophyllales; family Cactaceae; genus Selenicereus; species Selenicereus undatus. The sequence goes on along the minus strand of JACYFF010002017.1, from coordinate 9,379,729 downwards.
TCACATTACAAATGGTGTCTGATAAAGTTGTGCTTGAAGTTCATCAAGCCATCTAACAATACTGAAAGGCTAACCATGTAACTTATCAACTAGCATTACCTCAAACTAGCTCTGTTTAAAGAAAGAAGCCATATATATATATATATATATATATATATATATATATATATGTAT
>JACYFF010002017.1:9343690-9379155 GCA_017589665.1 Selenicereus undatus | reverse complement strand
CCCCCCCCCCCCCCCCCCCCCACCACCCCACCCCCCTATATATATATATATACACACACACACACAAACACATACACACAGATACCACCACACACATGCACACACACACACACATATACATGTATGTATGAATGTATGTATGTATGTGATCAGGATACTTAGTTACTCATACAATAGCAAGGCAACATGTGGCATTGACCAAGTCAATGGGGGGTTAGAGTTGACCACAATGAAAAAAGAAGGATGTTGGAGAGGTAGAATGCTACTTTGACCCCCTGAGTGGGAAACTTATCATCCTGCCCTTTGGTGCCAACCCCAAGGCTATAAATACCCTAACATTATCCATTATAGGGGGACTTGGACTATTAATAACTTGACTACCTCACTAAATACTCTCCTAAAATAGTAACCTCCATTTTTCTCTCTGCTCTTTACTCTCTTTCTTCTTCCGCAGTTCTTCTTGAGACTGAGTTGAGCATCAGAGGGGCCCTCCTCGAGAAAAATACCCGGGGTCGACCTTTGTGCAGGTTATATAGAGGAGCACACGTCAGATTGTGTGATCAAGGGACACATCTGCCACACATAAGTCCGAGCATCACCACCACTCGAGTAAGTTTCTTTCAAAACAAATTGGGGCCGTCTATGGGGATGCGTCAAATATATGTTGACACTCGATCGAAAACGTCGAACTAAGGAGATAAGGAAAGCATGGGACCACCGAGGACCCCTTAGGGGGCATGGCACCTCTCCTGCTCAGAGCTCCGAAGAGAAATCAGTGGATGGTCCCTCCATGCAACAATTTGTCACTCCAGAACAATTAGGGGAGGTGCTAAAGCAAGTGGAAGAGGTATTGATTCGAGGGGTGCGCGAAAAGATGAAGGCAACCAAGATTCAACCCTAGCTCATTCGGCCTCCTCAAAGGGATACGAATGCTTTGCAAGGTAAAGATGCTAAAAGAATCATCGAAGCCAAGCAAGCTCTCCGAACAACCCACACTAGCGTCGATCCCTCCCAATTTACTACAACTCCCTATGCATCCAAGAGCCAGGGAGCCGAATGGCATGAGGAGTCTTCTCGCCCTCGTTACTCAAAAGTCGAAAGGCCCTAACGAGAACTCGAGCACCCTAAAACACTTATCCCTCCTCTGAACGGCCAGTGCCAAGAGGGTGCAGAAGCAAGAGGTATCTTCCAGACATTGTAGATCTTCTTTGGTAATGGAGATAGGCCACCCTAGGCCTCCTGGAACTTCGGATTGAGGGCTTGTTGGAGAGAGGATCCTTGCCTTCTTTCTCAACACCGTTCAATAAAGCAATTATGGAGGCGCCATGCCCTAAGAAGGTCCAGATGCCAACAATCGATCCCTTGACAGAACTACCGACCCTGATGATCATCTGGATCTTTGTAAGGCACATATATACATGCAGGATGTCGATGATGCAAGTTGCTGTCGTTACTTCCTAGCCACGTTAAAGCGGATCGCACAGAAGTGGTTCAACGGAATCCCCAATAGGAGCATTACCTCCTTCCTTCAGTTGGCAGAGTTGTTTAGCGCTCACTTTATAGCAAGTAAGAGAGAATTGAAGACTAGGATTCACCTCACCAAGATTCGATAGACCAAGAGGACTTGAAGGAGTACATGATGTGGTTGAACCGTGAAGTCATCTGAATCCCATATTTGAAAAAATGGGGTGGCTTATATAGCTTTCCTCAACAGATTACTCCCAGAAAGGTTCAAGCTTTCCCTTGCTAAGAGCAAGGTAACAGCGTTCACAGAAGCACTAAGAAGGGCTCATGATTTCATAATAGCAACAAAAATGTATGCTGGAGGTGACTTTGTCTGACCAGACAATCGGAAAAGAGGAGCAGAGGATAAGGGTCCTCAGACAGACAAGCGTCCTAGGAAGGACAAGGAAAGAGTTAGGTGTTTCCACATAACCCATCAAAACATCTTCATGGAGATCAAAGGCAACCCCATGCTAAGGTGCCTTAAGCCCATTGAAACTCTGACGAAATTCAGGAACAAGAATAAGTATTGTGAGTACTATGAGCATTACGGCACACTATCTCTGAGTGTCGTGAACTCAAGAAAGCCCTCCACGAGTTGGCCGATTAAGGACAGCTCAACTCCTTCTTGAGAAGATGAGGGTGTGGGGATCGCGACCACGTGACCCGGAAGGAAAAAAGGACAATAAGACTAACCGGAACACAGAGACTATAGCAACCATCATTGAGGGGATTGACAACAAGGAATGGAACGCCGGATACTGAAAAGCTCAGATCCAGAAGCTCAACCAGGCCATAGCAACCAAAGAGTTAAAACCGCTCGTGTGACCAACCATGACATTTGGTCCGGAGGACATACGTCCCATGCAAACCCCTCACATTGAAGCCTTGGTGATCCAACTGAAGATAACCACCACCATGGTTCACCGAATACTTCGCGATACTCGGAGTTCTATTGATATCGTCACTCTTGAATGCCTTAAGAAGTTGTAGTATACTAAAAACGACTTGGAAGCTGTCGAGACCTTTATTTTAGGATTCGGGGGACAAGCTATGTATCCCTTGGAACCTAAAAGACTACCTATCCAAGTAGGCGACAAAGACAGGTCAAGAAGTGCAGAAATGAACTTTCTGGTGGTGGACATCCCTTGGCATACAATGTCATCTTGGACGACCAACTCTTGATGTCATCAAAGCTATTGCGGCGCCTTACCTTTTACTTATTCAGTTGGAACTGGATGACAAAAAGGTAGGGAAATTACATGAAGGCTAAAAGATGGCAAGGGAATGTTATTATGTGAGTTTGAAATCCTTGCGAAGGAAAGAAGAACCCCCCATAGGAGAGACGTCTTGACCCAACAAGATGGGAAAGAAGGTGGCCACAGAAGTAATGGTAGTACTTTTGGCCTTGGCAGAAGAGCACGAAAGGCCTCGCCCGAAGCCAACATCCAAAGTGGTGCCCATAACCTTACAGCCCAATTGGCCAGAACGGATCGCTCAGGTTGGCAAGGATCTCTATCTTACGAAAAAGGATGGAATCATTAAACTCTTAGAGCAATATAAGGATGTGTTTGCATTCGATCCTTCCGAAATGCCAAGCATATCTCCTAATGTAATGGAGCCAAACTATGTGTGGATCTGAGTCATAAGTCGGCTATTCAGAAACGAAGGCACTTGGGGCAGAAAGGGGCGGGGCCACTGTAGCCAAGGTCCAGAAGTTCTTGGAGGCAGGATTTATAAGAAAATGCTAATACCCTGAGTGGATATCGAATGTCGACATGGTTAAGAAGTCCAATAGGACAAGGAGAATGTGTGTCGACTTTACTAATTTGAACAAAGCATGCCTCAAGGACAGCTGTCTATTGCCGAAGGTAGATAAGTTAGTTGATTCTACAACTGATTACAAACTCCTTAGCTTCATGGATGCTTTCTCGGGTTGTCACCAAATTCCTTTCGCCAGGGAAGACCAAGAAAAGACGGCCTACATTGTCAACACTGGTTTGAATGGTTATAACATGATGACATTTGTGTCGAAGAACGTCGAAGCTACCTATTAGCGTCTCATAAACAAGGTCTTTGCGACACTGACAGAAAAAATAATGGAACTATACGTCGATGATATTATCACTAATAATGTCAAGGAAATTGATCATGTGAGGGACCTACAGGAGAACTTCAACATACTAACACATTACGGAATGAAGCTCAACCCTAAGAACGTGCACTTTTGGAGTCAGGTTTGGAAAATTTTGAGATACATGATCGATCAAAGTGGCATTGAAGCAAATCTCGACAAAATCAAGGCCGTGCTGAACATGAAGTCCCCAACAACCGTGAAGGAGGTGAAAAAGCTTATCGGCAGCATAATCATGCTTTAGCTGGGATAAAGAGGCCAAACAAGCTTTCCATAGCCTCAAGGAATACTTAGGATGACTCTATCGGATGGTGAGCCCTACCGTAGGGAACCGTTGTTGGCGTATCTTACTGTCTCCGATCATGCGGTGAGCACGGTGTTGCTGGTGGTAGAAAGAGATGTATTTTTAACAATTACCAGTCTCCTATGTTATCCACATCTTAGTAGGCGCCAAGCAATGCTATCCCTTATTGAGAAGTTTGCATATGCTTTGCAAATTGCGAGTTGAAAGTTGCGTCCGTACTTTGAGTTACACCGCATTGTTGTTTTGACCGACCAGCCCTCGTGAAGCACTCTTGACAGGTATGGAAGCTCTGAAAGAATGTTCATGTGGGTTGTCGAGTTAGAACCCTACGGTACTCGTTATAAACCAAGAAGAGCAATCAAAGCTCAAGTCGTTGCTGACTTCATTGCCGAATGCTTAGTCCCGAATGAGACCAAGATACGGATAGCAAGGCATGGACACTCTACATGGATGAATCGACAACAAATGCGAGAGTGGGGGCTATACTGATTATGGTATCACTAAAAGGGCTATCGTACGAGCAAGTATTGTAGTTCATGTTCAAGACGTCCAACAACGCGCCTGATTGTAAGGCCCTATTGATTGGGATGGATATTTGCAATGCCCTGGGGACTAGGCACTTAAAGGCGTTCTCTGACTCTCAACCGGTGGTGAGTCAAGTACGAGGCGAATATGAAGCTCGTGAACCAGCCATAGTAGCTTACTTAGCTAAGTAAAGGAGAGATACTCCATGTTTAAAAAATTTGAGACTGAAAATGTACCTTGATCAAAGAACCGACAAGCTGATGCCTTGTTAACGCTTGCTAGTTCCTCCTCGAATGGATATCCCAAGGCCATTCGTTGGGAGATCCTATCAAAGTGGATGGTTGACACCAAGGAATTGGTTTGGATTGATAGGAGCGGGACATGGATGGGGCCCCCTTAAGAGTTATCTGCATGATGGAACTCTACCGCAAGACTTAAAGGAGGCTGGCTGCATTAAGAAGAGATCTGAGTAGTTCTTGTTGTATGGTGGGCTCTTCTACGGGATGGCTTTCTTACATCCCCTCCTAAGATGCACCACCCCGGAAGAAGGCAAGAAGAGCTTAGTCAAGTAACACAAAGGGGAGTGTGGGTTGCACATCGGGGGATGAATCTTGGCCAGAACGGCATTGAGAACAGGATACTATTGGCCTACACTTCGGTAAGATGCGATCTAAATGGTAAGAAAATGTGATAAGTGCCAACAATTTGCCTCCCTACACTACTAGCCATCCACCCTGTTGACGATGATGCATTCCCCATTGCCTTTCGCAAAGTGGGGTATGGACATTCTGGGTCATTTCCTAAAGGCAACATTGCAACGCAAGTTCTTATTCGTCGCGGTGGATTATTTTACCAAATGGGTGGAAGTAGGGGCAGTAGCATCCATCACCGAGGGGGAGGTCTGCAAGTTTATATGGAACAATATCGGGTCCCAAGAGATGCTGTTTTGAGAAGTAACCAAGAAATTACTTCTTCAAATCAAGAGTTGAAGGCACAGAATGAGTACCTACGAAAGCAACTAGGTGCTTACATCAAGCAAAAGCAAAAGATGAATGAAGAGCCTTCCTTCAATGAGCCACGAGTTCCAAAACAAGTACTCAGCCACACACTTGAGTCTTCAAGTGATGAAGAACCTTGGAGAAGGCTATGAAATGAACAAAGGGGACAATCTAACTCTAATGACTTTAGAGTTGAGATTCCGGAGTATGAAGGCAAGCTTGACCCCGAGGAGTTCCTAGAGTGGATGCACACAGTTGAAAGAGTGTTCGAATACAAGGATGTTCAAGAGGAAAAGAAGGTCAAGTTGGTTGCATTAAGGCTACGTAAGTATGCTTCCTTGTGGTGGACTAACCTTTGTGCTAAATGTGTTAGAGCAAGGAAGTCTAAGATTAGAACTTGGGAAAAAATGAAATCTAAGTTGAAAGCTAGATTTCTACCACCTACATATGTGCAAGATTGTTATTCCCAACTTCATAATCTTAACCAAGGCAGTTTAAGTGTTGAGGAGTACACTAGGGAGTTCGAAAAGCTTGTTATTAAATGTGATTTGGAAGAACCTAAAGAGCAAACGATTGTTCGGTATTTAGGAGGACTTGAACCTAGATATTCAAATGTTGTTGAATTACAAGCTTATACTACCTTTGATGAAGTTTGTGTATTAGCTCATAAGGTAGAACAACAAAAGAAAGCTAGACCACCCTTTAAGTCCTCAAACACAAGGCCTCCAAACCGGAACCAACCTTTTAACAAGGGGAGTTCCAACCCACCACCAAAACCACAAAATCCCTTTCCCTTGAATCCACAAAGAACCGTAGCACCTCAAAAGGCCCCAGCACCCCCATTTCGTCCAAATCCAAACCCCATGGCTAATAGAAGATGTTTTAAATGTCAAGGTCTTGGTCATATTGCTTCTGAATGTCCAAACAGAAAGGTTATCACTTTGGCTGAATGGACAACTGTCAAGGACAACTTTGAAGAAGAGGAGCATGAAAATGAAAGTGAATCTAAGCCTGAAAAAGTTCATGAAGATGTCATTGAAGAAGCTGATGAAGGAGAACTCTTGGTCTTAAGGAGAGTTCTTAGCAATCAAAAAGGAGTTAAAGATGAACAAAGAGAGAACATATTCCATACAAGGTGTACCTCTCAAGGTAAAATATGCTCTTTGATCATTGATGGTGGTAGTTGTTCTAATGTTGTTTCTCTGAGTATGATTGAGAAACTAGGGCTGCAAACAATGACTCATCCACATCCTTACAATATCCAGTGGTTAAATCAAAGCAAGGGCATGCAGGTGAATTCTCGTTGTTTGGTTTCATTTTCCATTGGAAAAAATTATAAAGATGAGTTATGGTGTGATATTATTCCTATGGATGCATGTCATATTCTGTTGGGAAGACCATGATTGTATGACCGTAGAGTCATGCATAATGGTTATCTAAACACATATTCATTTACCAAGGATGGCAAGAAAATCACATTAGCCCCTTTAGCCCCATCCAAACTCCATGAAAAACCCCCCACAAAATAAGCCCAAACACAGTGAGTGTTTACTAGCCTTGAATGAGTCAGTTTTAAAGGCTTCACAACATGAGTTTAAAGCCTTTAAAGAGTGGATTTTGAGCATCCAAGAGGAACCTGACAATCTATTGCCCACTCACCCCATTGCAAAAGCACTCCTCGAAAACTTCTGTCATTTATTCCCTGAAGAGATCCCCACGGGTTTACCTCCAAAAAGAGACACTCAACACCACATTGATCTTATCCCAGGATCCATCCTACCTAACAAGCCTGCATATAGGATGAACCCAAAGGATACTAATGAGATTCAAAGATAGGTTGCAGAATTACAGGAAAAGGGCTTGATTCGTGAGTCTTTGAGTCTATGTGCAGTTCCAGCTCTTTTGGTGCCAAAAAAAGATGGAGGAATGCGAATGTGTGTTGATAGCAGGGCCATTAACAAGATTACTATCAAGTACAGGTACCCCATACCGAGACTTGAAGATATGCTTGATGAGTTACATGGCTCTAAGGTATTCTCGAAGATTGATCTTCAAAGTGGTTACTACCAGATCATAATTAGAGAAGGTGATGAATGGAAGACTGCATTCAAAACCAAAGGTGGTCTTTATGAATGGTTGGTAATGCCTTTTGGTCTTTCTAATGCACCTAGTACTTTTATGAGGTTGATGAACCAAGTGTTTAGACCTTATATTGGCAAGTTTGTGGTAGTCTACTTTGATGATATTTTGGTGCATTCTAAGAATGAGCATGAACATCAAGATCATCTAACTCAAGTGATGCTTGTCTTAGAACGTGAAAAGTTATTTGGTAACCTTAAGAAGTGTTCTTTCTTTACTCTAGAAGTTACATTTCTTAGTTATATTGTGACTGAAGATGGTATAAAGGTAGATGAAAGTAAGGTAGAAGCCGTTCGTTCTTAGCCTATACCTAAGAGTATTCATGATGTTAGAGCTTTCCATGGTTTAGCTTCTTTCTACAGGAGGTTTATTCGGAATTTCAGCACTATTATGGCTCCTATGACTGAAGTTATCAAAGGTACATCTTTTATGTGGAATCCAAAAGCTCAATCTGCCTTTAAAGATATCAAAGCTAAACTTACTCAAGCACCGGTATTATCTTTGCCTTGCTTTAGTAAAGTTTTTGAAGTTGAATGTGATGCCTCTAGTGTGGGCATTGGTGGAGTTCTTACACAAGAAGGTAAACCTCTAGCCTTCTTTAGTGAGAAGTTATGTGATTCAAGAAGAAAATACTCCACTTATGATAAAGAGTTTTATGCTATTGTGAGATGCTTAGAGCATCGGAATCATTATCTTATTGCAAGTGAGTTTATCTTACATTCCAACCATGAAGCATTGAAGTATATACAAGGCCAGCATAAGTTAAACTCCAGGCATGCCAAGTGGGTTGAGTTTATGCAGTCATATCACTTTACTATCAAGCACAAGTCAGGTAAACTCAATCAAGGTGCAGATGCTCTATCCAGGAGATATCTCTTATTATTCCAGTTAGATGCTTGTGTACTTGGTTTTGAGCATCTACAGGTATTATATGCTGAAGATGAAGACTTTGGGGCATTATATGCTGCTTGTTTAAAACACCCCAAAGGAGATTTCCATGTTCAAAAAGGTTTTCTATTTAAGGGTACTCGGCTATGTATTCCCAAGTGCAGTACAAGAGAATTGCTGATTCGAGAAGTCCATGGAGGATCCTTAGCTGGACATTATGGTGAGAATAAAACTGTTATTATGCTAAGGGAGCATTATTTTTGGCCAGGTATGGAACGAGATGTGCAAGATATTCTGAAGAGGTGTGGAACATGTCAAGCTGCAAAAAGTCATTCACTACCTCAATGCTTATATACTCCATTGCCCTTACCAACCCTACCATGGGAAGATGTGAGTATGGACTTTATTTTGGGTCTACTAAGAACTCCAAGAGGCAAGGATTCTATATTTGTGGTGGTAGACAGGTTTTCAAAGATGGCACATTTCATCCCCTGCAGCAAGACTAATGATGCTACCCATATTGCCAAGCTCTATTTCAAGGAAGTGATAAGATTGCATGGTATTCCTAAAACCATTGTTTCTGATAGGGATACTAAGTTTCTGAGCCATTTTTGGATTACTCTTTGGAAAAAACTAGGTACTAAGTTGCTGTACAGTACCATTTGTCACCCCCAGACTGATGGCCAGACTGAGATAACTAATCGAACCCTTGGTACTCTTTTAAGGGCTTTGATTAAACCTCATTCTAAGGCTTGGGATTTACTCTTGTCACATGCTAAATTTGCTTATAACAAAGCTCCTAGGAAGGCTACAGGTGTTTCACCCTTCAAGGTGGTGTATGGGATTGACCCATTGAGTCCCATTGATCTTACTCCACGACCACAAGACTACAAGCCTCATATTGATGCAGCAGCAAGGGTAAAAAAAGATTCAGAAACTCCATGAGTTGGTAAAGGTAAAGATTGAGAAGACCAATGCTACCTATGAAGCCCATGCCAACAAGCATAGGAGAAAGATTGTATTTCAACCTCGAGACTTAGTATGGATTCACTTAAGGAAGGAGAGATTTCCTTCTAAGAGGAAGAATAAGCTCATGCCCCGAGCTGATGGTCCATTTGAAGTCTTGGAACGAGTCAATGATAATGCTTATAAGGTTGATTTACCAAGTGACTATGAAGTCTCTGCCACTTTCAACCTGGCTGATTTGAGTCCTCATTATTCAGATGCTTCCCCACCAGATTTGAGGGTCAAATCTTTTCAACAAGGGGACGATGATGGAAACCTAGCCACTGAAGATCTTGTCCATGATGATAAAACTCCCACACGTCCAAGAACAAGATCCCAAGTGAAGAAGATGACTCAGTTATTGCAAGACAGTGAAGCTAACACAAACGGGTTCACTAGCTTCAAAGGGCCCGGTTTTGTGTATCTGATTTCCTAAGCTACATTGTAGCTTAGCCCTAACATTTTTCCATTTTTGGAATCCTTTTGATATTTTTTTGCAGGTCCAAGAACGAGTTTCAAGTCATTCCCTCAAAAGGATTGAAGATCAAGGTCATTTTTCAAGTTACTCCATTTTGCCCCAGTTTTGCGCGGTTTGAAGTATTCAGTTAATTAACCCTCAAAACCATTTTGTAACCTTGATTTTATTGAGGGGGGGATTCTACACACCCTAAAGTTACCCCCCCCCCCCTTTTAAAATCCAAGCTATGCACGTTTTTGCAAGCCAAACAAACTCCTTCAAAAACCGGCCTGAACCGGCCCCATCCTAGAACCCGGTTCACTTGAACTGGTTATACCCGGTTCTTTATCCCCTCAAATGGCCGGCCACCCTTTCTAGCAAGTTGATGGACACACTTCCCAAGCTTGGCACTCTTTACAAGCTGCCTTGGAATGAAGAAAACCTAGAGAAGAAGCAACCAATGGGAGAAGGATTGGTGTTACCTTGTGTGCTTGAATATCATTGGCTAGCCGTAAAGTGGCTTAGGGATTTCGGCTGGCCATGTGCAAGTTTATTCATTTTTCAGCTTGTATTAATGTTAAACATGAGCCTAAGTATTGTATAATCAAGCTAGGCAAGGGTTAGATGCATAGTTTGATGTATTAAGTAGTAGTTAAGCATGTTGTAATGTAACCGGTTGTAATTTGTAGTTAATCTTGTACTTAGCTTAGTCCTAACACCTTTCCTCCATAGGAAGGAAAGTGATGCACCTACTTGCTCATTTGCTAGCTAATTTTACTTGTATAAAGGCCATTTTCGGCCCTTAATGAAAGGAGAACTCAGAATTTTCAGCTTGAACATTTGAGAAGCTTAGCTTTTCTCTCTCACAAATCCTTGCTTGCTTATCCTTAATTAGGCCAATTAAGGTGGTGTCCAAGTGAGTCTTAACCTTGATTAAGTGGTGATTCTGTATCTTAATCAAGATTAAGGGCCCTAAACTTGAAGGTTGGGGGTGATTCTGTATCCAATCTCAGATTTAGTTCTATTCTATTCTAGTTTCATCTCTATGATTTGCTTAATGAAGTGATTAGCATGGATTAGTGCTTAATTACTTCTACTTAGCTAATCTTCCACTTCCATTCACATCCTCACTTCAAATACCATCTTACACATCCATTTTCATCATTTCCCATTCACCAAAAAGAGCCAAAACCGAAGTAGCATTCAAGGGCACTCAACCGTGCTCAATTCCCTTCCCCACGGTTTTGTGGGCAGCATAGTGGCACGGTGTGGTCGTGCTTCAAGGCACGACCGTGCCACCTTGGCCGTGGCAAAATTCTTCCTTTTCTCTTCCCTTTTGATGTGTACTGGCTTGGGTCCTCTATTCCCTTGACATATACATCATAAGGGGAGATGACTATCTCAGAGAAGATATCGAAAAAATCAGGATGGCCTGGCTTTACAACCGTAAGGTCAAGGAGAGACCCCTAAAGGAGGAAAACTTCACCCTATGAAGGATGGAGGCCACAAGAAAGGGGGCAATTTGGGGGAAGCTTACACCTAGTTGGGAAGGGCTATACATGATCATTGAAGAAGTACGCCCTAGGACGTTTCGCCTCTCAACCCTTCAAGGATAAAGGATACCAAGGACATAGCACTCTGACAACCTTAGGAGATGCCACATATGATGTGGGTAGAAGATAGTTGTGTGTTAGCACAAAAGAAAGGCTTTTTTACTTTAGCAAGTCGGTTGTATGTTCGATTAGCCCCTGGCCTCATCATCTATGAAAATCAATGAATGATCATTTTTTTGAATCTGATTTTCCTCCATTGGCATCAAGTTTAGGGGCATAGAGGCTTAGAGTGATACGATAAGTCCAACAAAGTAATAAAAACTTAATAACAAACCCAAATGGTAAGGTACGCTGATACAAGGATCAACCTGTTCAACTAGTGTCTGAACTTAGCCCATGAATGCCATGCTAGGCAATACAATGATAGGACGTTGGCCTTACAACTGAACACATCATACCCCCTTAAGGGAGGGGTCTAAGCGCGATAGTTTGGTTAAATGATATGTTGATACAAGGATCAGCTCGTTCGGCTGGTGTTCGAATTTATCCCATGAATGTCATCGTAGGCAATAGGAACAAAACGACCTCGTCCTTGCAACCGAACTCATTCTACCCCCTCAAGGAATGGCTCTAAACAAGCATGATATTTTGGTTAATTGTTCGATGGGTTTTCAAACTTAGCCCAAGAATGCCATGGTAAGCAATCGGAATGATAGGACGTCGGCCTTGCAACTGAGTTCATCCTCCTCTTTTAAGGGAGGGGTCTAACCAAGTGCGACTACTTGGTTAGATGTTGCACCATGTTGGGCCCATGAATGTCATGGAAGCCCATAGGAGATAGAGCAGCGGTCTTACTCACAAACCCTTCATATGCACACCTTTAGCCCCTGGGGGCTAAGGAATGGATGTACGATAATACTATACCTAGCATTCCCTTCTCACAGGGATAGAGGCAAAGCCCCTTTAGCCCTCGAGGGGGGAACTCCAAATCGACAAATGATGCAAACCATTCGATACATGATATCCATACATAGCGATAGCAAAAAATGTAAAGATATGTTGCGAAACAAAGCATTCACATAGGAGGAATGTCATACACATAAACAAGATAAGGCATCGCAATTCACAAACATGAGCTCTTAATAAATAAAGCAAAGTGAAAAGATATCCATATAATCTTGGCTCAAAGGCCCAAGGTGAAAATCGATTGCTCACAAGAGCAGAGGTTAGTAAACTAGAAAAGAGCAAAGCAAAGGAGAAAGGGGAAGTCAAGGCTGCACATCATCATCATCAGCCTCTTCCATACCCTCGTCATCAACATGGGTTGCCTCGACACTACCCTTGGGTGGATCCTCTGGGGCATACTCAGGGGAAGATTGATGCACAGCAGATGCGCACTTGAACGCGAGCAGGTGATCTCTAAGCAAGCCTCCTCTTTTCTCTGGGTATGAGCGTTGGCGTCCCTCCCCTTGATCACCTCGGCCCACTATAAGAGAATCATACTCTTGGGCAGCCTGAGCCATCCGGTCCATCATAGCCTCTTGCCCTTTTTCGTAGAAAATGTTAGCGGCATCAAGTTGAGCTTGGTAGGTTTGCCTCTCCATCAAAGCCTTGTCAGCCTCGAAATTGTGCTCCATCTCCTTCAGCGACCGTTCTAGTTGCCAGTTCTTACGTCCTTTGGCCCGGAGCCTCTACTTGATGGATTTATCTCTTTCTTGTTTCACCTTGCTTATTCCCTAAGCAAGTTGAGCTCTCCAGTGACACGTTGAGAGGAAACCGAATGAAGGGTAGAAAAAGCATTAACTGCACCCTGTAACCAAAAAATGAAATGATTATAATGAAGCGTAAAGAACAGCATGAGTTGCAAATGCTAAGGATATATACCTCCATGAAGTAGGCCTGAATGGCCTCTACGCTGCTAGGGACCTGTTCAGAGCTCGAGGCTAGGGCTAGCTCCCATTTTTGGGTCCTGAAGTAATGCGACCTTCCCTTTATAGTCGGAAGAAAGGAAAGAGCTCTACCCCTTGGAGGAGCAATGATCGACCGAGGCGAGAGGAGTGATGACTCTTAGAGGTGCCCTTCTTTTCTTGGTAAGAGGGAGGCTCGAAGGTCCACCAATTGTCCCACCCATGGAAGGAACATCGACAGATTAGGAAAACATTTTGTCGACCTACTCGGGGCTCATCGGGGTCTTCATCTGCTCTAGTACCTGAATCTTGGTCTGAGATTCCAAGGTGACAACCATGTCACGAGGGGAAGACATACACTTTAGAGGAGGAGCACGTTTGGTGAGCTCTGGCTTCTGAGGCCCAGAAGAAGAACATACCAGGGGGAGGTCCTGGGCCTGCTGGATAACGTGCTCTCTGACATGCTTCTCTCACCTCACGTCATCGAGGTGCCTTCTCTCTTTGTTAGTTAGCTTGCCCTTCATGCTGATCAGTATGTCTATCACTTCCTCTGCAAGGAGCGAGGATCAAATGAGTACGGATAGCAAAGAAAATGTAGATCAAATCAACGAAGCAATAAATAAGTTACCAGGACGGGTAGCCAAACTAAGCCCGGTGTTGCAAATGAAGCACCCATAGCTGAATAACACCTTATAGGGCAGACCAGTGGCCAAAAACTTTACGGCCTTCTCGGAGTGGGGATGAATGGAGTCTATGAGTAGAAAGTAGCTTATGGTTGCCATCTCCTTCTTCCTCTGAGTGGTGCGAGGCTTATTCCACTTATTATTCGAGCCTCACCTGCTCTAGATAGGGATGGGTCGATCCCCATTCACCCGCTTTGCATAAATAAACTTATACTTCCATTCGTGGACAAAGGAAGGCTTGTCCAAAGTAGACATGTGGTAGGGTTGGCTAACTATTCAACACCAACCTTTCCCCCCACGCATCTTATTGTTCTGTTGAATAATGTGCACTTATGAGAAGGCTAAGGCCATGTACTCAAGACGCTTAAGCTTGCAAGTCGTAACGAACGATAGAATGGATGCCCAGGCATTGGGAACGAGGTTGGCAACCATAAAATGGTACATTTGGATGATTTCTATGACAATTTTAAGAAGCGAAAACCAAAGGCTAGACTATAAGGCTTCTAAGTATACACTTATACATCCCAGTGGGGGGTTATCTATGGCATCTGTGGGTGAGGGAACGATCACTTATAGTTGCATCAAAAAGAATACTTCGCCTCAAAGTTAATGATTTCCTTAAGTTCATCATGGAAGGAAGGATTGATTTTAGTGGGAGTCGAGCCCATCCTCTGGGTCTAACGTAACGGGGCTGCTAGAATGGGTTGGATCCTATTCTGGCTTCTCAACTACAATGGTGGGTGGCATACCTACGCTAGAAAAATGCCCCGAGAAGTGAGTTAGCTATGGATACTTCCCACGGATATGACATAGGCCTACCCAAAGAGTAGGAGTCAAAATATAGAGAGTTGTTGGAGCTCTCCTCTAGGAAGTTTAGATTAGCCTGAAGGAAGTCGTACAATGTAATCACTGCAAGCGGACTTCGAGGGTGCCTAAAGTCCGACTTAAAGTTATTTTCGTAACCTTATAAGGGGCGACATCTTCCTCACAGATTGAGGTTAGACATAGGTCGACAGGGTTACTACCAAACATATCCTCCCCAAAGTCCGACGAAGAGCTACAGGTGATTTTGGTGAGTAAACAAATGACGACATCGCTATGTTATAAGAATGATAACATAGCTATATCACAAGAATGATAAATGAAGAAAGGAAGGATGGTTACCTTGGTGATCGGCGAAGCTAAGGAATAATTTTTTCAGAGCTATTATCTCCAACTTTCTCTCTCTAGAACTTTGAGGACGGCACGTGAATGAGAAAGAGAAATGATCTGAAAGCAAGGCGCGTATATATACATTTGAATTACCTCAAGAATCCTGCTAAGATCTGATGACCTAAACCAGATAAAATTCAAAGTGCTAAGATCCAAGACAAGCCAAAGCGAACAAAGAAAAAAGGTTCTAAAAAATAAATATGGGCCCCACAGAAGGGACTCGGCCAAGTGGAGAGGGAACCTCCCTTCCAATTCGACTAGTCGAATGGAGAGGAAGTCCTCCCTCCATTTGGTGGGCTGAATGGGTAGAGATTTCTCTCCCACTCGCCCCAGCTGAATGGGGAGGAGTTCTCTCCCATTCATCTTAGCCGAATTGAGGGAGAACCCTCTCTCATTCGGGCCAGTCAGATGGAGAGGAGTTCTCTCCCATTTGGCCTAGCCAAATGGAGGGACAACCCTCTCCCATTCAGCCCAGCCGAATAAAGAGGGAGCTTCCCTCCCATTAGAGTACCTCATCCCCCATCCCAAAAAACTTGTTAAACAACGTATGAAAAAGGTAATGCAAAAACATCTTCGTATGGTACCTAAGGGTATGATCATGAAAAGAAATCCACCACAACAAACAACAAAAAATGTAAACACAAAGGGCCCATGAGTTATGACGCATCAAAAACTCATGTGGAGTCAGATTGGCAAAGTTCAACAATTCATAGATAATGAAGACTTTAAGTACATGATGAAAAGAAGCAAAAACAGCAACCAAGACACCAATGCCTTGGGTCTGATACACACCAAACGAGAGCACATGCACCCATTATAAGCAAACGAGAATAAAGCTCAGGGCGCTAAATTACTCCAATACGTTAGCGGTGAATGAATAAGCATTGACAACAGGGACTCAAGACCGCAAAGCCAAACCAAACTCCTTTGTGGACGAGGGAGGATCTTTCTTCTCCTTAGGAAGAAGCCTTTTTCGATCAATGAATGGGGTGCATATCTCCGCCCTAGGAAAAACTTTGTCCTTTGCCTTCAGAAGGAACCGTCTTTGCTCTAGGGCGGCGCTTGATCCTTCACTCAAGGGGCTAACTTCTCTCCCCATGGGAAGATAAAGGGGAGATGCAGATAAGTCTGAACTCCCCACACCCTCATGGCCGACTAGGGAAGTAGTCATCGCCTCTTGCCGAAAGCACCGAGCGAGTCGGTCGCCATTAGCATTCAACCACATCTTGAAGCTCTCCTACCGGAATCTTTCTAGAGCCTCAACCAAGTCCTGGGCCATGAGGGGAGAGAGGATTCGTAAAGAAGTCTCCTCTTGGAGAACGGAGGCATGAAAGACAAACTGCACTATCTCCGAAATCCCAACGTTATATGCATAGCACTCAACTTTGGCCTTTGAAAAGCAAGGGCAAAGTAATCACGAATGCAATGGAAGAGGTCTGAGCGGAGGGATCAGGGGCTTCGCATGAAGTTTCCTAAAATCAAACCACAACAAGAGGAGCTTGACATCCTCCTCACTCCCAACAAACAGAAATCCGTGCTGGGACATTTTAGATATGTGGATAAATTGAACCTCAAATAAGGGCAATGGCCACTTCCTAAACAAAATATCAAAAGCCAAAAACTCTTTGAAATGGTAAGATCTTTGCAATAGTCATTATGAAAAGCAACCAAACCAAGACAACGAACAAGAACGACAAGTAGTATTGGTGTTCCATGTAAATACATGCTAGTAGCACACACATCTCACAAGAGAGCTCAAGTAATGACCCAATTAGTCAAATGCACATTACATGACCTAGCTTTGGAATAGCTATTCTTATTGTCTCCTCATACCACCAAAGGTCAAAAAAGAGATGACTTTGAATTCAAATCCCTAATAAGTTGGCATTACTCTCTTCATATACACTTGGGTTTATATGAGGGATAATTTTCAGCCTTCATGTTGATTCCCTTTCATTTCATTACCTACATCTTTAGCCTTACTACAAAAGCCCAACTAGAGGCAAAATTCTTCGACTTACACGCCTTTTTGAGAACTATAATTGGCCTGATTCCTGTTCAAATACATAGGTAGTCATTCTTTAGTTCGACTATAAAAGCTATCTCACATAAAGCTTAATTAAGATTCTCGGTGATGAAAATCTAAACGAAAAAAATAAGCACTAAACACCCGTGACCAATGGTGTTGCCCTATGAGGCAGACTGGAGAAGGGGTTGGTGCTCCCAAGGCTCAATCAACTTGCTTTTCTCTATCCCACAGCCCACCCTATTTTTTGAGGGTATGCATCCCTTCGGCTTTCTCATAGCAGAGTTCCATGGTGAAATGTCATAGGATGGAATGATATGTTAACTTTATAGAGTCAGCAACATATATTTAAAGAAAACGTAAAAACCTACAATTTCTATAGAAAATACCTAACTTTTTCTTTTAGTCAAATCTTTTAAAATCAAAGGGATAATCGACGGACGTAGGATTTGACTTTCAAAAAAGAGTTCTTTTCCTATAGAATTGTAATTCCCAAGTAGGGATTAAATAAATGACTCCATGGCTACGAACCATGAAATGGATTTAGAGGTGAAGGTACGATCTAATGGATGGTGGAAAGCCACCATTAAATTATTCGCTTCAATAGCAGCCACTACTAGAAATGAATGTATTAAAATTCAAATTTCTCAGTACCATATAACAGGTATTTTTCATGAGTTAGCCTTATTTAGTGAGGTGTCTATCAAGAAGAATATTATTGGTGACCACTTATTAGCAATTCATTTCAAAAGGAATTGAAATGTATAATAAGATAATAAATTTGGGCGGTCAATTTATCATGAATATGTTTTTATTTTATGAACAAGAATAGAAATATAAAGCACATAATTTAAGAAGGATAAAACAAGAATGTGATGAAGAATATAAATTTAAAGAAAGAGATAAACAAGATTATTCTCTTTAATTTAAGTCCCTCAAGACCAACCCCGATCCAAGTAAAGTGGCAAAGCAAAGGTTCTCGACTTCCTTTCCTCCCAAGCGCTTTAAGGTAGGATAAGGCTAGTCCTTTTCAAAATAAGAATCCTTTTGCAAAAAGGTTTTAAGTGAAGTTTTTCGTACAGTTTCGTTATTGCCAAGTCTTGAAGAGGGTTTTGGATGAGGGAACAATGAGGTAGAGTTTTTCTAGAGCTCTAAGAAATATATTTGATAAGACAAAGAGTAGAGTTTTCCTAGGTGGTGTAAGTGTATGAAAATGAGGGGTGTGTGCCTCCACTTATAAGGCTAGAAAGGTGACTTTCCCAAGCAAGAAATGATGCAAGAATATTTTATCAAATCATTCTTATTCTCAAATATTGTAAATTGGGGTAAAATGGGGTCAAATTGCATGCAATCAGCCAAATCAACCCCGAATTAGCTTGATTGCAGCAATCAACAACAAAATCACAAGTGATTTTAAGAGCATGGTACAAGGCAAGGCCCAGCGGCCTGTAATAGGATCTGGTGACAATCACTAGGACCAGTGACAGCCTCCAGATGGCAAAATATTACGGTTGATCCCAAAAGCAATCCAGATCATGCCGTTTATCCCTATTTTTGTTTTAAGAGAATTGTTTGTGAGAGTAGTATCACGACAGTGATGTACCACCCTAATAGTGACAATCTCACTCACTCAGGCTCAAGGTCTTGGGTTCAAGTCACCATGCTAGCAAACTATGCAAACCCGAAGCTCATAATTAAAAACATGTAAAACCAAATCTATATTAGCTCTTACTTGATTTTTACCTCATATATTAAGACATACTTAGAATTCAAAGGCATGTCTTATCTTGTTAGCAAATAGACATCCGATGTTGTCTATTCTTGTAAAACTTACAAAAATTTTAGCCAATTTTCTCATTGAAAATGGAGCTAGGAGTTGAAGAAATTTTCTTGCTAGAAACTAGAAAATAAGTAAAAAGTAGCTTTGGAGTAAACATTACCTAAGCTCCTTTTTTTTTTACTGCTATTGATTACCTCACCACCCACCTAATATTGATTTGAATCCCTAAAAGATCCCATGTCAACAAATACCTTGAAGGACTCATTCCTATTAAAGCCTAACAACCCCTTGATTAACCTAGCAATGGTGAACTTGGTTTCTTCATTCAACCCAACCCTCACTTAGAGTTTTTCAAACTTCCTAATGTACTCCTCTACTTTGAGGTTCTCTTGGATAAGACTAGTGATCGAAGATAGAGTTCTAGCTTATATGAGGTTGATAAGAATCTCTTCTCCATGTGCTTCTTAAGTTTTGATTTTAGGCCTAACTTCCCTTCCTCCAATCTTCTTCAAGTTCTTATACTACAAGGATGCATACCCTTCATCTAAGGAATAGCCAACTTTTCAACATGGTACTCTTTAAGCTCAAATATCCTCTCCATAGATTGAAGCCAATTTAGATAGTTCCCTAAGTTAAGATTGTCATCAAACTCTAGTGCTTCTAACTCAGGACCCCTTAGATCATTAACAACGAGTCCTTACAACCTCCATCATCATAACCCTTATGGGAAAAGCATAAGTAATATTGATGGGATCAACATAAAGCGCTTCATGGCGAGGGGTACCTCTCCCGGAAGTCAAGGTTCCTTTTATTTGCTCCAACTCTCTTGTAAGCCTCATCATTTGTTTTTGAAACTCAATAATGACTCTACCCTTCTTCATTTCATACGCTTGTTCAAGTGAAATTCCATGAGTTGGTGGGGTCACTATTACCAGTTACCACTCATGGCTTTTGGTGGGTAGGAAGAGTGAAGAGTAATGGCGTGGCGGCAAATAAGGCATGGGTGGACCATCCTGAGTCTCTAGACTTATGGTTAGAAGTGGCACAAGCGTGTGACATGGCACGAGGGGCCCATGACAAATCTCTAGAATTGGATTGGTTGGTAGCTAGGGGAGGTAAGCTCGTGCTAATAAGCACAGTTAGACCGGTGCCAACAGTCTCGATCAGGTTTTTTTGACGAATTTTGCTTCTCAACCTTTCTTTTAGAAGGCCTTTTTTTGGAATTTTGCTTCTCTCCCATTTTATGTTTGGGGTGGAAGTGTGTTCGGGATGGGGTTCTTTGCGAATTAAGGGAACATCAAAGAAACTTAAAGCACAAAGTCAGACACATGAAAGAAAGTAATGAAATCAAACAAAGATTTTGGATGTTTGAAGCTTGCCCAAGTGAGAATCCTTTTGCCCTCATACCAACTGACTTATGTGAGAAATCCTTTGACCAAATAAAGGCATAAACTTATAGATGAACTCCAAGAGGTTGAAGATATTAATAAGAACTCATAAAAGAACCCACCAGAAAAATCAATTGATAATCAACAAAAACTAAGAGACATACGCACAAGAAGAATCACTTGATAATCCAGAACTTGCAAAATAAATAACAACTTGCCTAAATCAACCCACCAATCAACCTTCTAAAGCCTAAGCACAAACAATTGAAATAAAGAGAACAATCGTGTTCACTTTCACTATTTTCATTCAGAGATAAATTAAGAAATAAGATGTTTGTAGGGAGAGAATAAGAAACAAGCTCATTTCATTCAAATTCCAAATTCGAAAATTTGCAAAGGTTTGAAGCTAATGTATAGTTGGGTGCCCTCCTCTCCAAGCATAAAACATCCAATAGAATTACAACAAAAACAATCAATTAAAAGATAGGTAATTATATAACCAAGATAAAGAAAAGGGGAATGGCTAACTGAATTACAAGATTTGAAGACTGTCTATAAATGTCCTCATGTGGAGGTATCCTTAACCAACCCAAATGGAGGAAATTGGTGTTTATCTCCCAGATTAAAAAAAAATGGGCATGTACACTAATTACCTACAAAAGATTGGCCCTTAATTCACCCATTTGATTGCCTAAAGAAGCTTATAATCAAAAACATGCAAAACCATACTCAAAATCTAGAGGCTTGCTATTACTTATTGGAAAAAGGACATGTAAGGCTTTCCATCCATGTAAAGTTCACAAAATTTAGAGCCTATTTGGTCACTTAAAAAGATAGCTATAAGTTAAAGAAAATTTCTTACCAAAAATTGGGTAATAAGAAAGAAGTGGCTTTTGCCTAAGCTCCTTATTTGCAGCTACTAATTACCTTGCCACGCACCTGGGCTTGTTTTTACTGCCTCAAGGTCCCAAGTCAACAAGGATCTTAGAGGATTAACTCTAGAGTCTCATCTCCTTGAGTCATCATGGCAACTACCTGCACTAAGCTCTTACTATGGTAGAGTAAGATGAACTTGGGGGCTTGCTCCATATCCACACCTTTAGGGTGTTTACACCTACATAGGCATCAAAGCATCCCATCTAACTTCCAGTGAACTAATCATTTAAAGAAACAAGTTTAGAACCATAGCAAACGTGGTGGTCTATGCATAAGGTTCCTTAACACAAAATGCTCTTAGAGCTAGTCTGATTGTGATCTCTCTTTGAGGGGAAAAATAAGAATATTCAATAAGGTTTGCATTATCATATTTCAATAATGAGGTTGAGTATGAAGCCATAATAGCAGGATTAGAGATGTATAAGACTTTGCAGACAAAACATGTAAGAATCTTTAGTGACTTTTGGCTTGTTCATAGTCAGATCACGTGTGAGTTTGAAGCTAAGAAGAAACAAATTGTTAAGTACTTAGCCAAGATTCAACAATCTATAAAGAGCTTCCTGCAGTTTGACATTGCAAGATCTGAAAATGACCAAGCAGATGCTTTAAGTAAGCCAGCTAGTTTAGTACAAACTTACTAATCTCAATTTTCTGGAAAGTCATGAGACACATAAGCATAGACCGTGAAGACGTTTGTGTGATAGATATGATAAGCCCTAGATGAAACCAATTGTGGGACATCCAGAGGCAGAAAAACTTCAAAAAGATCCACAAAAGGCTAAGAAGCTCAGAAAAAAGGTAGCCTAGTACTATCTTTCAAAGGGAACTCTATCAAATGAGATATGCTCAGCCCCTATTGAAGTGTGCTCCTAAGAAGAAGGAAGACGACATGTATGCAGAAATATATAAAGGAGATTGTGGATCAAATGTAGGGGGCTAAATTCTAGTATAGAAGGTGCTGGGAGTAGGCTTCTATTGGCCAACCTTGCTCAAATTTCTCTTTCAAAGGATTAAAAGAAAACCTCACGATTTAAAATAAGAATAGTTAAGCATAAAAATCTAGTTAATCACATGAGTCATTATCGTTAGTTTTACATTAATAAAATTAAGCTACCATGAGCTCATAAGAAATACAGTTCTCCAGTGCAATGTTCTTATTTTCATTTACAGTACTCAAAACAAGCAATAACATAACTATATTACTAGTAATCTTCTTTCTCTTGCTCTCTAATAGATCAAGCATATTTCCTATACCACTTATGTTTCAACACGATCACTTAAGTACAAACCTAAGTATAGCAGAAGCAACCTTAATTCATGTAAGTTTCTTCAATCACACAAGGTTCCAATTGGGCCCATACTAGATGGATGACGTACTTAAAATATAATATACAAACTTAATTAAATAAAACCTTAAACTCGATTAACTATAGGTGAAATAATTGATAAAATCATGTAATACAATGTTAGTGGCCCAAGTTAAGAAGAATTTCCTATGTTATTAATTTTAGGTCGATCTAATTGCTCAAGTTTTTAGATGGATATGTTTTTCTTTAGCTCAAAAGAGCTAGGATTCGATTAATAGGGTTAATTATTATCGTATCATTTTATTGCTCCTTTGAAGCTAGTTAATGACTAAAAAAAATGTTTTTTAGAATATAATAATACAAACTTTGTGGGCAGAGGAAACCAATAATCCAAACCTAAAAAATATACATTAGTGTTGCGAACTTCAAGGGTATTAATTTTCAACAACATAGAGATTGTTTTAGATTGTATTTGTCAAGTAATTTAAACTTCAAAATGAATGCAAGTAGTTTAAATCTCATATGTTTGTGTTGTCTAAGAGGCTATATCATTTGCAATTTTTTGAAAACTACATTCTAAAATGACCTTTACTACTGAAAATCAATATAATCAAAGTTCTGACCATTGGAGCCTATTCCTTATAAGTCGGATTATTGATTTTCATCATCTTCAAAGTTTGGATTATTATATTCCAAAAACGCTAATACCCTGGTAGAACAAACAGTGAAAAGGTGTTTTCATCGTTGTGGAATAAGAAGCGTTTGTATCTTCATGCATGTATTTAATCGATTGATAGGTATTAGAGAAGGATCCACTTTTTGAGGAAGATTAGTCGAAGCAATAACAAGATTAGTGAAGATCTTTCATAAGCCATGGAGATATACTTCACTAATAGACTGGAGAATAAGTAATTCGACTCATTCTCATGTAAATTATGAATGCTTGGAATCCCTATCATGCAAGGAGATATTATTTTTACTAATTCGAATTGAAAGAAGATACAAAATGGGTCTGCTCCATTTCCCATCTTGAATAGAATATCATTCACATCCTACTCTACAACTAGATACCTCAGATCCTGTTCAACGTCAACTTTATCATGAAGCTCATTGTCACTCTCACTAGTCCTGGGACCATCCTCAATATCCTCCATCTCATCCTCACTATCATAGTCATAAAAACTTTTGGTCTCCTTTTTACCTAGGAACTTCTTCAGAAATACAGTAATAAAAGGAACATAGGAGTTTGTTGCTAGATATTTGACCAAATAGGATTGTTCAATTCCTATAGAACCCATCAATAAAATACCTTTCGAGGGGGGATAGGTCTAAGCAGAGCAAAAAGGGCTTTTCATGAGATGGGAAATGAAAACTATTAGCCCCACTTGAAGTTTGTGAATAAGTAATTGTGTGATAATGAGCTAGGAATACCGTCATTCCGCTAAACAAGATTTATTGAACTCATAATTCATTAGATACTTTTAATGAATGTCAACTAAGTGTCATAAGTAAATTGCTCCCAGTTGTTCAATCATTGGATAACCAACTCATTCTTTGAAAAATGATCACTATGCGTCAGACTTAATAGAATTTAATTAATTGTTTTTTCTGGCATTAAAATGGAGAACTAAGCCAAGAATTCTCTTTCTTCATCTTAAAAAGCATGAGTGCTCCCGACCTAGGATTCTATTGTATTATCAGACCAATCAGCCCTCAACATTATATTTGCATATATTCAAATAAATGAATGGATCTCTTGACTTTTATCACTTGCATGTCTCATATTTCTCGAAAATGATTCGATTGATGGGATTTGGTATGATACTTATTAGATCGATGAGATTAATATTCCAATATTTTTCTTAGAACATACACCAATCAGTCCTTTCAATCTTTGTTTTTCTAATTGTTCTAGAACAACCAGAAAGAGCTCCCTTAACTAGAAGGAATTTGGATCCGATGGAGGATACCTATTCATAAGTTTTCTAAACTCAATCGTATAGGATGGAATCACCAAAGATTTGACCTTTTTGAACTCTATTTGTAATTAGTAGAGGCGCATAAAACAAATACAATATGTGCACAAACAAGAACCCCAGCAACAAGAAGAAGGAAAGGATTGAATGGAAGAACTCCTAAACATTTGGTGATACCATATATGTCTATATCAATGGTGACTCATTATTTCAATGAATCATTTCTTCGGATAGAAGAAGATTATATAACCACTAACTCACAATCTCACTTATCATTAGATTCTATTGTCCAAGACACCTTTTTTTCTTAAGAATTAGCCATAATTTGTGCATAATATTAAGCAAAATAGATAGCCTGCTACTTAACATCGGGAATAGGTCTTAAAAAATATCTTAAAATATCAAATTTAGATATTTATACCTTGTTGAAGTAAGGAACAATGGCATATATGTTTAGAATAGATTCCATTTATCAAGGCTTGATAAAACACTATCTTCTTGAAAGGTTCTATACATATGCCCTTTCTCAGCGCATTTCTTAAGGCAAAGACACTACTAAAAAAGCACAAAATAATGACGGAATTCAGCGAAAAACTAAAATAACAACGGAATAAGCAACAAAAATGGCGACAGAAAAACTGTATTTAAAATAACTCAAACTAAGCGACGAAATTAGCTACGGAAAAGGACTTCCGTCACCAGTTTTCAATATGGGTGATGGATATTCCATTGCCTAGAAATTAAATTTTGATTTATTTCAAAATGGCGACTGAATTTCCATCACCAATGAAAAAAAAAATTCATATTCGTCGTAAAAATAATTTTTAAAAAATTTTATTAGAGGTGGCGACGGAAATACAAAATAATTTTTAAAAAATTTTAATACAAGTGGCGACGGAAAAAAAATTTAATAAATGGCCTACTTTTAATATATGGCAACGGAATATCCGTCGTCAGGTATTTTTTTAACAAACTTTTCAGTACATGCTGACGAAATGTCCGTCGCCACCCTACTTAAAAGAACCAAATCTGGTTCTAATTTTCATTCTACTCAAACGAAAGAAAGAGAGAGCGAGAGAGGTCGAGAGCTCTGCCGTAACCCTCGCGACCTCCACCTGCCGCCACCCCTCGCCGGTTTTTTTTAGTTAAATTAAGGTAATTTTCTCACTTCAACTAGTTTTAATTTCTACAAATTTTTGTATTACATTGTTAGAATTTCATAGTTAGTTCACATTTTTGTTGAGATGTGGTATTTGTGTGAAGTTATTGCTCTAATTTGTTTTAAGATTTTTCTCAATACAATTTAGGGTTTAGCTTTGGTAATTTGAAGTTAAAATTTAATATGTTGGTGGAATGAAATGCTCAAGTTTAGATGAATTATTAGTTTTCTGAAATTCATAAGAATATAAGTATAGTTGTAGAAGTTTATAAGTAAATGTATAAAATTATTCCATTTTCTATAAGTATGTTTGTGAATTATTAGTTTTGTGAAAGTAGCTTGGATGAATTACGTAGAAGTTTAATTTATAAGTTTGGATGAATCATTATTTATGTGAAATTCACAAGAATATAAGATAGCTTATATAATGTAAGTTTCTAATGTTATATATACATATATATATATATATATATGTATGTATATATATATATATATATATATATATATATATATATATATACATATATACATATATATATATATACATATATATATATATACACACAAATGGATGTAATTATATGTGTTTTTGTGGATTAACTAATGTTGTCTTTGAGTATTAAAATATATTTAATATATAATTGAGGAATTTATATAATTATTATTATTTAAATTAAAATTAATTCTTATCCAATAACTTATGGGGTTGTTGTTGTTTGAACAGAATACGAATGGTCCTCCACATCGTAAATGGACGTATAATAGATGATTGCCTGATCATGGTCGTTACATGCAAGAATTTCTAAATGGAGTAAATCAATATACATGAATTTGCATGTAGGTAGACAAAGTTTCAAAATGGGGGAAAGTATAGATGTCCATATGTTAAATGTAGAAATAGGGTATACTTAACACCCGATGAGGTCAAGATGCACCTTATGTATAAGGTTTTTGTGGAAAGGTATTGGTTTTGGATAAGTCATGGAGAAGTAGAGCCTCAACAATATGATTTTAGGTATTCAAATAGTAAAATTCCCAAAGCTAGAGGTTCAAGTCATATTAATAATGACTGCAATGAATCCTACGTAGATCGTATGGAGTACATGGTTGGTAATGCTATAATGGCAAATCAAAATTAAGGGAGGAGTCGTCAAGCACTTACCGTGAACCATTTTATAATACGGTCCAAGCTGCTCAACAACTCTTATATGATGATAGTTCCACCCACAGTGATCTCCCTACTACTGTGAGACTGTAGAATATCAAATCTGATTGTAACATGCCACAAAACTATTTCAATGAAATTGTTCAATTAATTAAAGAGATGTGTCCACCTAACAATCGCGTGCCCAACAACTATGGGCAGACGAAG
Organism: Selenicereus undatus; assembly: GCA_017589665.1. NCBI lineage: Eukaryota > Viridiplantae > Streptophyta > Magnoliopsida > Caryophyllales > Cactaceae > Selenicereus > Selenicereus undatus. Next base: position 9,351,903 of record JACYFF010002017.1, on the reverse strand, counting down.
AAGGTTGTTAAAGATCTCGGCAACGATGTGGTACAAATTAACTGTTGCTGTAAAGGTTGCACGCTATTCTTTAAGGAGGACGCAAACCAGGATGCATGCAAATTTTGTGGGCATTCGAGATGGAAGAGGCAAAGGTCACAACAAACGAATCAAAATCCATTGCCATACTCAAGGATGCATTACTTGCCATTATAGAACCTCAACTTCAGAGGTTGCACGCATCAAGAAGTATTACAGAGCACATGAGATGGCATTATGAACATTGGCATGAGGACGGTGTTTTATGTCATACATCAGATGCGGCTGCATAGAGTAGAGGAAAATCTACATTTATATGATGATCATAACGATGATGATGATGTTGATAATGATGGTGATGCAGATGATTGAGTGCTTATGAATTGTTATGTATTTCAGTACTTAATTGAAAAACTATTGGCTGTGACTTTAATTTTATTGTATGAATGAATTCTGAAAATATCCGTTACTTACCTATTATGTTGTCTAAGTAAACGGTTGATATGTACAATTGTTATATATTTGTACTTGCATTTGTTGTCAACTATTTCAGGTATGGATTTCACTTCTTATCGAGGTAAGTCCTCTGCTCAAGGTAGAGGATGAGGGCATAGGAGCTCCACCGTAGATCCTACTGCAATGGTCATTGATCAACCTTCCCCCCCCAGGTACCTCAGACCACATTTCAGCCAGGAGCAACAATGGCTGCTTACATACCAGGTCTTTCAGGACAATCCCGTCTCAAGTTGGGGCAATTTCTATTGGGTCTTTCTATCATCATACCCCATATATTCCCAACCAGACAACCATATACAATCATTTTGCCTATAACATTCCACCGAACACCCCTTTTCCCAACCCTGTGCACCCTACTCCCCAACCCATTGACCCTAACTCAAACCAGTCCCAAGAAAACCTTGCAACTGGAGATAGTGAAGCATAATCCAGTCATGGGAGTGCTCAAACAAAGACATATATTGTGCCATATGGTAACAGGTAAGTCTTCAATTGTTATATGTTTTGAACTTCAAGTATTTTGCTTAACAACAAATCAATTTGATGTGTTTTGTTCAATTAGGTTTCTCCCAAATGAAGGTGCTCTTAGTAGGATTTCTCTCATATTTCAAAGCAAATATGATGGAGCTTGGCCTTCTTCGGGTAAAGTGTCCAAACTTGTATGGGAGTTGTGGTTTAGAGAGTTTAAGGTAACTAAAGTCATATCATATTAACACTTCGTGTGAACTTGATAAATTATTATTATATTATTTGATATGTTTGTTGTCTTCATAATTGCAGAAGTCACTTGGGATTCGGTCTATGAGGATCGTATAAGAAAAAATTTTGAAAACAAAGACAATGCACGCTTGACAGACTTCTTTGGCAAAGCACGGAAGTACAACAAAAAGCCTATTTGGCTCGGTGATGCTCAATGGGAGGGACTCCAACAATACTGGGCAAATGAAGCGTACAAGAAATTGTGTGAAACAGCCCAAATGAATCGACTAGGTACTCCAGAAAGTGGTGGCCCATCTGTCCACACATGTGGCTTGAACCTTATGCATGAGCATAAGAGGCGTCTGGTAACAAACTTTGCTTCTTATAACTTTAATTTTAATACTGTAAGTACTTTGAATGTGGTTTGACATGTGTTTCATATAATTTCGTTTGACACATAGAGCGAACAACTTAGAACGGATCCCATAATTGTTGAATTATTCACCCGCACTAACAAACTCCATGGCAAAGAAGATGGCCCTTGAGTTGATAAGAACTCACAACAAACATACGTAAACTATTCTCAATTCTCAATCTTTATTAATAGTTCAAACTAGACTGGTATACTGTAATTTCATTAAGTATAATATATATGATTTTTTGCAAATGTTGTGATATTATAGGAATCCTTTGAATGAGAATTTCAAAATGCAATCAACTCTCAAGGGACCGGGGTTGGCAATTCTCAAGATCCATCCCAAATACTTCCAAACCCAAATGAGTCGTGGGTGAAGACTTACATGAATAAAAAAAAGGCCGTATTTATGGCATTGGTGATGAGGCTGTCAACATTAGGGAGTCCTATCACTTCGGTCCCATTCAATGAGCCGATACAGCTTTAATATTAAAGTTTCAATCAACATGGTTATATGATAAGTTTATTTAATTGTTATACTAATGCATACTTCACATACATGGCTTTCAATGGGTACAGGATATATGTCATCGTAACAAGAGTTGAATGATTTACGGGGTCTAGTAACTAACTTTGGCAGAGCTAACTTCACAAGCTGAAAGTTACCCATTGCTTATGGAGAGATGTAAGCAACTGGAAGAATCCAACAAAATGCTCACCCAAAGCAACCAGGAACTGAGCCAGTATATGATGAGCATCGAGCAATTGCAAGCTTTTTTTAAAATGCAACAAGCTTCCAGTTCAGAATTTCAACCACCCTTTGCTCATCATCCACAGCATGATAAGGATGAGGATAAAGATCAAGAGGATGGTGATCCTCACGTACGTGATTGAGTAGCTTACAGCTTTCCCCCAGTTGGTGGTTTTCCTCCTTGCTTCTTGGTGTTTCTCATGGTTTTAGTGCTTGCTTATCCTTCCTCTTGGAGCTTACTTAATTCCCCCTCCACTTGGTTCTTGCTTCTCTCTCCTCTTCGTACTTAATTTCACTTGGAAACTAGCAACTTGTGGTTTGTTTGGGATTTGTGGTTTGTGATATATACACTTTGTTTGGGATTTGTATTTTGTGAATTGAAAACGGTTGGTTTCTAGTGTTGGATTTGTTGTTAAGTGTAATTGGAAATTATTTTGCTTTATATGTGATATTCCATTGTTTGTGATTAGAAAATTGTTGAGAATGCTTCGAATGAAGCCATAGTCGAAGCTATTGTATCGAATGGAGTGAATACTCTTTCTAATTTCTTGCAGGGATTTAAATGTATGTACTAAAGTATATGATCAAAAACAAGCGTTTTATTAAAAAAAAATTACAATAGGGACAGATTGGCAACGAAAACAGAGTTTTTATTTTTTTTAACCCAAAAGTCAACGACGAAATTTGGAATCTATCGCCATTAGCAACTGAAATTCTGTCGCTATGTCCATCGCTAATGGCGACAAATTCTAATTCCATAGCTAAATTCTCGCCTTTTGCACTATAACAAATGCAACTTAATGCAACACCCATGAAGCAACATTACAAAAAAATGTTGCAATAAATGTTTTTGGCAATCGTTTCTTTAACCCTTGCCTAAAACTCCTACTTAATGCAACAATTGTAAACAATTGTTGCAATAGCCATATTAAGCAACACCCATCAACTGTTGCCATAGCGAAATGAAATGTACCACTTTGAGGATTTAAGGGAGCCACATAACCCTATAATTCTCCCCGGCCACCACATAAATCCCCTTCGTCGCTTCCACTTCTCCCTCCTCTCACTTCATCTCCCACACTTCTACCTCCATGCTTGCCCCCTGTCCCGCCTCTTCTCCTTCACTTTCCAGTGACTTAATCACTTTCACTGGAGTTCCATGGGGCTCCCTGTCATCATCAACCATCGTGCAGCCTTCCCGCAATTTCCTTTTGTAATTGCCAAAAATCAAGGCCTGCCTTTGCCCTCCTCTCGTCTCACACTTACTGGGTTCTCATTGGTGTTTGAGGGAGCAGAATTGTCCATGGCTATGGGCATACAATGGACATCCACTCAAAATACAGACTTCAAACCCTAAGCCTAATTTGGTGAGGTAATTGTTAGTGGAACTTTTATTTACTTATGTTGTTGTCAAAATAGTACTACAATGTTGTGATTGAGTGATTTAATTGTCCAGATCTACACAAGGACCCTCATATACTCTTAAAATTTTCATATTTGTGGCTTTTGTCTAGTTCCCCCAAGCCCAACGAATGTAATTCTAGTTTTCATTTGTTTTTTTTTTATTTAGTGATTCTAGTCATCTCGTTGTATATGCTTACTAGTGATTCTTGTTACCTCGTTATATGTTTGGTTTAGTGATTGTAGTTGTATTTTTATTTTATTTTTTTCATGTGTGTATATTTTTAACTGCAAAATAGATTGGGGATTAGTGACGTCAATTTCAGTGTTTGGAGATGCAATTTGGTGGATCTATTAGCAATTCAACAATTGAGTAATGTGTTCAAGTTCTATATATTTAATTTCAGTAATCTAGGGCCATATGCATTGTGTTGTTGACCTATGAACTAACAATAAATCGGTAGTGAGGGAACCAAAATTTTTAGTTTCATGAGCCTTAGTAATGTTAATACTCTCCTTAATTATGGACCTTGTTTGAGTTCTTTCAATTCATATACTTCAAAATATGACATGTTCTTCTCTGACGTCTTTTCCTCTTGATTCTCTTTCAAATTCTCTCTATCTTTTTACATTCTAGATCTCCCAAGTCCATCATATAAGTAATGATATTGCTTAGTCATATAACTATTCTTGCTTTTTAGATCTATGGTCTGATAACTTGAGAATGATGTAATCAAAGAGGTACATGTAATTTCTTTTCTATTTTAAGATTTTAATGTGTTTATATACTATGTAAAGGGATTCATATCATCCTTACTAGATTGTATCTCTTTTAGGTTAGCCATGGATTTTGTGATCTTTTTGGTTCTATTGGGACTCCTTTTAGGGATTAAGTGTATGCCCTATCATATGCATGCAACTAGTTCTATTTATAAAAGGGTTAACATTGTGGTAACTAGAATCTCTTGAACTCTATGTTTTCCTACTTAGTACGTTTAAGGATTGGAGTTTCACTTCTTATGATTGGAGCTTATCATTGCTACAGTTTGTGATTATGATGGCACAAATTCACTTCGCTTGCCTCAAAAACATAGTGTCTTAGATCTTATTCCTTTACAGTTTGATGTTTCTAGCCTTTGATCTATTGGCTTATTGAAAGTCATATTCTATTGTCTTTGATTCATTAAAGGGCATTTGTAGATTATACGCTTTAACTGTCAAAATGTCAAATGTTCTCATATCATTTTATAAGAATGCCACTAAGTGCAGATTAGCCATATGGATTTTACATCAGCTAAGAACATACTCAAAACAAAGCTTTGTTTGACTATTATTTCACCATGTAGGAGTTTATATTTTCATAACATTCACTACATGTACTTAATCTTTGAGACTATTATACTGAATGACCATATAGTATCTTCAGATAATGTCTACTCTTTTTTTTATATAAGTAAGTTCTATGTGGATCGATAAGTGGGGAAAACTATAGCTTGGTATATCGTCTCCAAGTGATTGGATACTTATATACTTACAAATTCTATGGGTTCACTAAGACTAGGTTGTATAAATTTATACATTTGCATTGTTTTTCTTGTACCTATAAATGAATATGATGTAGAGTGTAAATTTGCGAAGAAATCAGAGACAAAAAGAACCATTTAGCGTCTTCTCATCTTGGCATTATTATGTTTGCTCATCTATGATATTATGCAACCATCTAACTTTCTTTTCTTTGTGTTTCACGGTCAGAATGCTAGGCATGTGCATAAAGTGTTTCTCTAGAAGCAAGAGGACTGAAGGCTTGGCCTAAAAGATTAGTTTGAAGATTTTTTCTATTTTGCCCTTTTTTGGTAATTTCCAAGAAAATGTTCGTAGTTTTGGATTTTGGTGTTTGCATATAAATTTGACAAATTTGGGGATGCAGATGATGTATTCTGTATATACACACTTATTTGTGAGTGATTAAAGCCAAATTAATGCAAAATATGAATTTTCATTGGATGTATCATAAAGCAGGAATGTTTGCATATAATTAGCGATGACTGTTTAAAAGACATTATGATGTTGTCAACGAATGCTAGTTAATAACAATTACATTTGCCTTTATATTGATTTAAACCGTTGCAATGTACAAAGGAATTGTTGGCTTAGTGTTCACTTGTAATTGTTGCAATATTAAGGCTTATTGCAACATTTTTTATAAATTATTGCAACAGTTACAAGAATCGTTACCTTAGAACCAAAAACCGTTACGTTAGGTCTAATGCTAGCCCACTGAATGCAATGTCGACAAAACAGTTGCACTAGACCTATTACAACAATTTATGCACCTATGGCAACTATTTTACCTGTTGCCAAAGCCCAATTTTGTTATAGTGAATTATCTCCCACCAAGCTCAGGTTGTTGTCGTGTCCATCGCTGATGGCGACGGACTTATGAAATTCCGTCATCAGGTACCTAGCGACGAGCGAAAAACCGAGAACCTGTTTCTGTCATCAATTCCGTCGCTGAAATCAAAAATCTGTTGCTATTCTACCCTTTTCCGTCATTATGTAGACTTTTTTTGTATTGAGACTCCGTTTTTCCTTTTTTCTGGTGGTAAATATTTCTCAAAACATGATGGAGTGTAAATCAAACCCATGCTTCAATTGAAATTGAGATATTGATGTAAATTCTTCCTTTCTGAATTAGATAGACTCATATCTGAAAGAGGTTGGCAATAAGTTCTTTCAAAATGGGCTATTTATCCCTCTGTTAGAGGTGTTCTAGAAATGCCTGTGATCAAGTAAATAGTTTTACAAACTAATAGATTTGATCGAATTGAAAAATCATTAGGTATGAATGTGTTAGATACTTAGAACTTGATTGGTGAAATATTGTCTCTCGAAAAAGCATGTTTTTTTTTTACCAACACACAAAAGCATGTTTTTTTTACCAACACACAAAGAAAATATTTTATTGTGAATGAACAAGATATTGACGAATTATCTATACGTAAAATCATAATTATTGATATAGGTCTTTTCTATATGAAAAGGGAATCTTTTGTTACAGTAGAAGTGTTGTGGATTATTCAAGAATCGAAGTCAATTTGCTTTATAAAAGGAAGGTATCAATTAACTTCTGTGAAATGGTTTTACAGGATTCAGCCAATTATTTTGATCGTGGAATAACAAGTCATATAATGCGATGTTTGTTACTTTTTTTGATTTTTTAGTACCAACGGTGGAGTTTTTACAAACAGTACCACCGTAAGGAAATGTGCTTGCATTTTAAAAAGGTGTATTTGCGTCTTCACTATGTGTATAAAAGATGCACAAAGTTCAAATACACGCATTATAACAAATCAATCTAAATCACACGACACAATTCACTAAAATAGTTAGTTTAATAATTGGACCCTATTAATTCCAACTATTCAAGCCGAAAGTGGGCAAGGCCTTGTTATTAGGCTTTGTAGGCATGAAACTTATAACCTGACATCCTTATCTTACTTTAATGGGGTGAGACAAGGTCTTGTTACACACACATTCAAGCATATAGATACCTGGGGGACTACAAAAATGCAGCAGAACTCCGACGGAAAAAGCGACGCGGAAGATAGGCGTCGAGAAATATCAGAGGATCCGACGGACAAGCTGGCTGGGGCCGACAGAACAGAGTTCCGTCGGAAACCATCGGAATCCGTCGGAAAATCCGTCGGGTTTCGGCGGCCGTTTTAAAAAAATCGCGGATCTCGAAAATTGCTTTGTTCGGGCGTGTTTATAAATTTTGGGGAGGGGGTTATTTCGCCGGTAAATGAAAACTTAGAGAGAGAAGGAGTTTCAAAGAGAGAGAGAGAAGAGAGAGAAAGTGAAGGTTGGAAGTTTTAGTGATCGGAAAAGTGATCGGTAAGTGATTTTTTTTGTTAATATGTTGTTTAAAGTTAAAGTGGATAAGTTAATTGATGTTTTTTACGTTTTAAATTTTTCGAGTGTGGTCGTCGCCGCGGCGCCGCCGCCGCCGCCGCCCTGCCTCGCCGCCGGTAATACGCTTGATTTTCCGGTTTTGAAGGTTAGTAGAATTGTTACGCTTGAAAATTATGTTACTTTGATATGTGACGTTTATTTTTGTGAATTTTAATCTAGAAGCATGTCTATTTATTTTGATGTGTTTGGTTTGTTATTTTAAAATGTCAAATTTATTTTTTTTTTAGATATGGATGTGAAGACGACATCAACTTGAATCCTGACGATGAAGACGACTCCGAAAATGACAATGATGATGACCTCACAAATTTTTCCGACTCTGATTAGTTTAGTAATTTGTGTTGCGTGTACATTCAAAATAATGTCGTAATTAATATTTAATTTAGCACATTTCTTTCGACAGATATATAAAAAATTTCGTATTTGGTAACTATTATTTGC
>JACYFF010002017.1:9308619-9322288 GCA_017589665.1 Selenicereus undatus | reverse complement strand
CCAAAGATAGTGGATTGCATTCTTAGGAATGTGATAAACGGGATGGATACCTTCCTTTGTATTCCTTACAAGGAAAGTGAAATTCATTCTATCAAAAGATGGTTCATCCTAATAAATCATTTGGGCTGGTGAAGTTTAACTGTCCTTTTTTTAACAATAATGCAACATTGTGGGTTTTGAGGCCTTGACTAGTCATTAGTACTTTTGGAAGGCAATAGTGTTCCTCAATGGCTCAATCATACCAACATTGTCCTAATCTCGAAGATAACTGGTTCGATTAAGCTTGTTGATTTCAAATCTATCAGCTTTAATTTGTAACGTTGTTTACAACATTACTACAAAAGATGATTTCAAACATACTAAAGAGTATTCCACTATAGACCATCTCAAAGAACACATAGTGTGTTCATGCTAGGACTGCCAAGTAGGCTTATCACTTATAATATTATGGCTTCTTATGAAATTTTCATTCCATGTTAAGCCAATCACACCAGAATAGGTCTATGGCTGTGAAAGTAAATATGATTAAGGCCTATGATTGAATATGATTGGAGTTTCTTAGAAAAGTTATGATGAGATTGGGCTTTTCTGAGACCTACGTTAGGGTGGTTTTGAGTTTGTGCCGAGTCTTTATCTTTCCCTTCTAATACGAACAGAGCACTAACAAGGTTAATTTTGCCAACTAGTGGCTGCAAAATGGAGAGCCCATCTCACCTTAATTTGTTTATGTTTGTCATTGAGGGGTTGGTAAGTTTGTTAAAAGAGATTAAAGAGGAGGGCAAGTTGCAAGGGCATCAAATCCATAAAAATGCTCCTTCAATTTCACACTTGTTATTTACTGATGATTCAGTTATGTTATGTGAAGCTACTCATGAACATGCCATTGTTCTGAAGGATGTCCTTTCATGCCATGAAAAGGGTTCTAGTCAGTTGATAGATTTCAACAAATCAAGTGTTATGTTTGCTAAAGGTACCCCCTCCCTCTATATGAAAAAAAAGAAGAGATTCTTATTAAACTTAATATTCCGGAAGTCCTTGCCATGAGAAGTATTTAGGTCTTCCTAATTACGTAGGCAGACCAAATAAGAAGGCTTTTATCTTGACTAAAGACTGAACTGGTGAGAGACTTTCAAGCTAGATGGATAAATTTTTCTCTTGGTGGGTTGGTTAATGTTGATAAAAGGTTATCACTTGTAACCCATGCAGTTTTGACATATAATAGAAGAGTTTTAAATTACCCAAAGCCCTTTATCATTCAATGTAATCAATTAGTAATTATTCTTGGTGCGGTAATAACCTAAATAGCTAAATGATCTATTGAGTTGAAAGCTTTCATTTGCGTGATACAAAGGATGTTAAAAGGTTGGGTTTTAGAAAAATGGAGCCCTTTAATGATACTTTGTAAGCTAAGAAAAATTGGAGATAATTAAGCATGGGAGCTTTCTAGAGGGTCAAATCTTGAAAAGCTCATTATTATTGTTCTAAAGGGATGTTGATGTCTTGTTTGAATTAAGATAGCCTGCAGGTTTGGGATGATAGGTGGCTCCTAAAGTCTATTTTCTTTCAAGGCCATATGTCTACAATCTTGGTTTGCTTCCTACTGATTTGATAGATAAATCATGGTGTACAGTGTTAGACTTTGTCTAGGAATACTTTCTTGTCATGTGGTGTGGAACTTATTATTGATATTCCTATGTGTGAGTCATAACCAATTGATAGTTTATCAGACACTTCACTAACAATGTGAGTTTGTAACATGTTCGGCTTGGTATGTAGTCCTCTCATTGAAATACTGGGAGGTATCTTCTACTAGTTTGTTTGTTGGGGGGAGGGGGGATGTGAGTGTTGGAAGATCATTTAGAAGTTGAACGTTGTACGTCCTATGTGTCTCTTTGGGTGGGAAATTATTATATTTGCTTTGCAACAAAACTTAATGGAAGTAATTAAATTCCCAATTTTCGAAATGAAATGGAAATTTATAGTGCACCTAGGGAGACAGAGACCTATGTTCTCTAGGAGTGTCCTCAACCTTGGATATGTGGACAGGGAGCAGTTTTGAGAGGAGCTTTGGGGTGATAAAGCACTTTCTGCTAATGACTATGGTAAGGGTCACAACATATATTGTTGAAGCCATACTGATTGGGGGAGTTTGTTGCTATCATATGGGAAATTGAAGAATCCAGGACATGGGTAGACCTGGAAAAACTAACCCAAGATTCGAAACCCAAACTGAACAATCCGAACCCATACCTGCCCCGACATTATAAATAGGTTCACCTGAAAATGGACCTGAAACCCGAATTGACTTGACCCGAGTCATACCCGACCCGAATTTTTCTATAAAAGTTGCTTATTTTTGCATGACAAGTATAATGAACCAAAAATCAATTGACCCGAAGTCAACCCGAACCGAAGTTCACGCGACCCAAACCGAACCGATCTGAAATATCACTTAACCCGAAACACGACCTGACTCAAACTTAACCCGACCTAAACTTAACCAAATGACCCATTTGCCAGGTCTAGAGATATGTTCCTCAACCAAAAATACAGGAAGTAAGCATCATTTTGCATTAAAGGTGGCGACTGAACATGATTTCGAAAGGTTTTTGGTTGAAACTAACACCTAGTCACTTATTAGTAGGTTGACAAAGGAGGAGTTTCCCAATACTTTCTCAATCTATCTTGTTTCAAACATCTTAAATTTGTGCTATGCTTTTTATCTTGTTTCTTGGAACTTTTTGAGGAGGGCTTGTGATTTGGAGGCACATGCAGTCACCCACATTCTCCCTATTGATTCGTAGGAGAGAAATTGTTGAATAATGTAGGAAATATTGTGAGGAAATCAATGGCAGAGAGAGAGAGAGAGTTAACACTGTGTTGTGGTATACCACTGCCTTGAAAGTAACTTCAGCTCGATCGCGGTGCAAATCAAATCAACCAATTGCTCCCCAAGATTAACACAGTGAGCCTTTGAACTCGTGCACTCGAGGCTAGAGACTTGGAACACGCAAAATAGAAATTGCCCAGAAAAGAGAGGGAACAGAATAGTAGAAGAAGATATGAGAGAACTTGTTGTGTGTTTTCTGCAGCTGAAGAGTGTTGTATTTATAGGGGATAGCAGATTGAGGTAGTGGAGAGAAGTCAGCTACAAACCAGGAGAGCTTATGGGCAGAATTAACTAGCCCTTATAGACTGCTAACTTTTGTAAACTGGTTGCTAAAAATAGTTATGGCTTGGAGTAAATTGTACAGAAATATCAGTGCAGAATCATTGACCCGGAAGGTCAATGGATGAAAATTAAACAAAATTTCTCCCAAAAGATTAGTAGGTCCCACCCAAGCCCATGCCCATGCCCATGCCCATGTCCATGCCCATGCCCATGCCCATGCCACTAGGAAAACTAGGCCTAAATTATTCAGCAAGGCCAAGTAAGGAGGGGAAATATAAACCCTACACCAAGTGTCAAAACTTCCTATGTGGGACAAGTATAGAGGGGAAAAATGAGCTATCTTAATGCCATTACTACCAATAATTTCCCACTAATGGCATACAGACTAGCAAAGAAAAGATCTGGGCAAAGAAAGCGTTAAATACTTCAACATCAATATCTTTCAATTGAATTGATACGTAGTGAAGTAGGGCAACAACTGTGTCTATCGAGTGAACGAATCTTGAACTTGATAGACTGTGGTTGAGAACCCCACAACACATATCAGCCCTTATTAACACTACAGAATAACTAGTGCCTTTTTAGGGCCATACGCACCTTGGGTCTCATAAGTAGTCTAGAGATATAGCCCTGAGTCTTTCATAGAAGGTGACCAAACCTTCACACTTATGTAGATAATTCCATCAAGTCCACCTCAACATGGACCACCATAAACATGGCTATGGAATGATTAATAGTAGAATATTGCTCAACCTCTCATGTATCAAGTGGTGAATCCATCAAGTGCATCTCAATAGCACCACCCCAACAGGCTATGGATTCATTAAGAGCATGAAAGCTCAACCTCTCATAAGCACTACCGCACGTCATAGGGGTGAGAATAAAGTGCGTGTTGAGGATAATATGGTTTCGTTTGACCACAAGAGGGTATCCACCATACTCTCTTAATTCATGGGTATAAGACCCATCCCCCTCGACGTATCCAGAACGACTCGCCTGGTCAATCCCTTGGTCAGAGGATCCGCTAGGTTTGTCTCAGATATGATGTATTCCAAGGAAATGACACCATGTTTTAGCAGCTGTTTTACCGCACTATGTCTGATGCAGATATGTCTCTTCTTTCCGTTATACACACTATTTTGTGCAACTCCAATTGCAGCATGTGAGTCACAGTGAAAGGAAATAGTCGTAGACTACCTCCCCCATAATGGCGCATCTGGTAGGAGACTTTTTAGCTACTCTGCTTCTTGACATGCCAACTTAAGAGCGATGAATTCAGCTTCCATGGTGGAGTGAGCTATACAAGTTTGCTTTGCAGACTTTCACGAGATAGCTCCTCCACCTAAAGTAAAAACATAACCCATAGTAGAAATGACCTCATCATTATCAGATACCCATTTTGCATTACAAAATCCTTCTAACACAACAGGAAATTGATTAAAATGCAAACACCAGTCCATAGTACCTCTCAAGTATTTAAGCGATCGAAATAATGCATCCTAATGTTCTTTACTAGGGTTATGAGTATAACGCCTCAATCGATTAACAGCATACGCGATGTCAGGTTGAGTATAGTTCATGAGAAACATCACACTTCCTATGATTTTAGCATACTCAATCTGTGAGAAAAATAGGCACTTTGTTCTTTTTAAGATGTATGCTAGGATCATAAGGAGTTCTCATTGGAAGCACATCAAAACAGTTAAATTTCTTCAACACTTTCTCAATATAATGAGACTAACACAAAGAAAACCCATCATCAGTCTTTCTAATCTTAATCCCTAAGATTACATCAGCTTCACCCATGTCCTTCATTTCAAAATGAGAGGACAACAACTTTTTAGTCTCATTAACAACATGCATACTAGTACCAAAAATCAACATGTCATCCACACACAGACATATTATCACACAATCTGAACCAATTACCTTTGAATACACACAGGAGTCAGAGGTATTCACAACAAATCCATTTTGTGCTACTGTACTATCAAACTTTTCATACCACTGTTCAGGAGCTTGTTTAAGACTGTGAAGGGATTTCCTAAGCTTACATACTTTACTCTCCTGCCTAGGAACTATACATCCCTCAGGTTGAGACATGTAAATCTCTTCCTCTAGGTCACCATTAAGAAATGTTGTTTTCACGTCCATTTGATGAACAACAAGACCATGGATAGTAGCTAGGGCTACTAGAGTTCTTATGGTAGCTATTTTGGTCACAAGAGAATAAGTATCAAAGTAGTCAACCCCCTTGTTCTGGTTAAACCTTCTTATCACCAGTCTAGCTTTGTATTTATCAATAGAACCATCAGGACTTAGCTTCTTTTTGAAGATCCATTTACTGCTAATAGGTCTACAATCTCTAGGAAGTTCAACTAACTCCCAAGTTTGATTAGACACTATGGAGTCTAATTCACTATTAATGGCTTCTTTCCAGAAACTAAAATCTATAGATTTCATAGCCTCTTCATAGGTTTTTGGATCTCCTTAGATAAAGAAGGCAGATACTACTTCATCAGACAAGAGATTAACATCAAAGTCTTCAATCAGAAAACAAGTGAGGAAGTCAGGACCAAAACTAGTCTCGACTCTAGGTCTCTTACTCTTCCTAGGTTTATCAACTATGTTTCTAACCCCATAACTAGAAGCAGACAAAGGCACATTGTCAAACATATGTATGTATTCATGCACAGGAGCAGGAACATTCTTTTTTAAAGGAAAAACACGCTTAAAAAATTCTACATCCCTAGACTCACTAATAGAGAAGTCATTCAATGACATGAATCTATATGCAACACTGTTTTGGGCATAACCAATAAACGCATAATCAAAGGTTTTAGGTCCTATGTTTTCCCGTTGGAAATCAGGCAAGGGAACTTTAGCCAAACACCCCCACATCCTTAAGAAACTCAAGTTAGGAGTATAGCTTTCCATACCGCATAAGGGGTTTGGTCTAACTTCTTATGGGGTACTCTATTAAGAATATAGCAAGCAGATAAAACAGTTTCCCCCACATGTTATCAGGAAGTCCCGAACTCAAAAGCATGGCATTCATCATTTCTTTAAGAGTTCCGTTTTTGCGTTCGGCTATCCCGTTTTGTTGGGGAGTACAGGGTGCACTAACCTCATCTATTATGTCATTTTTCTTACAAAAGGCTATCAGAGAGTTAGTGCCATATTCTCTACCCCTATCAGTTCTAAGTCTTTAAATCTTTCGATCAAATTGATTTTCTACTTCTACTTTGTATTTCAGAAATATTTCCTCAGCCACATTTTTGGACCGAAGGAGGTAAACTTTGGTATATCTAGAGCAGTCATATACAAAGGTGATGTAATACCTTTTCCCTCCTTTGCTATCTGTGTTTTTGAAGTTAGCTAAGTCTGAATGTACTAGTTCTAATAGTGTTGTTTGTCTACTAGTAACCAATTTAAAGGACTTTTTGGCATATTTTGCTTCCACGCACATAGAACATTTGGAAACATTATCAACATTCACTGCAGATATTAGTTTCAAATTTTTGAGTCATTTTATGGAAGCAAAATTAACATGGCCTAGCCTACCATGCCATAAATCTATAGACTCTGCAATATAAGCAGAAGTAGAAGAATTTCCATTCAATGTTTCAGAAGCAAGATTTAGTACAAACAGACTCCCATTCAAGTATCCCTTCCCAACAAAGACCCCGTTACGAGAGATAACAACCTTGTCATCTCCTACAATAGTTTTTAGTCTAGTTTTGTTGAGAAGTTTACCATAAATTAAGTTTCTACGAAGGGAAGGCACATACAACACATTACTTAAAGACAACAATTTGCCAGAAGAAAATTCAAGAACAATCTTCCCTTTACCCATAACTCTAGCAGTCGTAGAGTTTTCCATGTAGACGCATTCACAATTTGTAACATCTTCAAAGTCTTGCATGAGTTCTTTGTTGGCGCAGAAGTGCCTTGAAGCTCTAGTATTGTAGATCCATTTAGTACTATTCACCACCAGGTTTGCCTTTTCGACTACTGCACATATGAATTCTGTATCCTCGGCAAGGTTAGCCTGGGCTACAGGCTTCTGGTTTGGCTGTGATTGTCCTTTGCATAGTGGACACTGGTATGCCTTGTGCCCCAGCTTGTCACAGACATAGCACAATCCGTTTGGTTTCTGGATCTTGTTGCTGAGTTTGTTCTGCCACTTAGGATAGCTTGGCTTCTGGTTCTTCTTATCTTTTCCTTTAAACCTGTCTGTAGTTGTAGACGCAACAGATTTAACTAGGTTAGCTTTAGAAGAATATAAAGAAAGAGAATCCATATTATCTTTCAGATGATTTGCATCTTCGATTCTCATGTGGCTTATCAATTCTTGCAGGGTGAGGTCTTTCTTCTTATGTTTCAGTTGGTTCCTATAGTCACTCAAGGTTGGTAGAAACTTCTCGATTAGCACATTAGCCTGCAGTGCCTCGCACATCTTCATATTCTCGTTTAGGACTTCAGCACACAGGTTCTTGTAAACATGAACATGTTCCATGATTGGCTTATCATCAATAATCTGGAAACGCAACCATTCATCGACCACATACTTCTTCTTTCCAGCGGCATCAATTCCGTACTTGACCTCCAATTTCTCCCAAATGATCTTGGCAGATTTGAAGATGACAAACAAATCAAATAGGGGGTTAGTCATATAGTTCAATAAATGCCCCATGATCATTTTGTTGCCTTTCTCAAATTTCTTCTTTGTTTCTTCATCACTAGTTTTGGATTTATCTTTGACAATTCCATCACCAAAGGTAGCAGTTGTTTCAGAAGTGTTGTTCTCTTCAGTGAGGTCAAAGAACAACACGTAATTAACCTCTAGCTGTTCAAAGAATATAAACAGTTTCTGATACCAACGCCTATAGTTGGTTCCATCTAGGGGTTCTAATTTTGAGAGGTCGGGAAGAGCTTTGTGGACAAAAAGAGCCATAGATTTGAAGGGAATATCGAAATTGCTTTCAAATTGTAGGAAATATTGTGAGCAAATCAATGGTAAAGAGAGAGAGTTAACACTGTGCCGTGGTATACCATTGCCTTGAAAGTAATTTTGGCTCAACCGTGGTGCAAATCAAGCAGTCGATTGCTCCCCAAGGTTAACACAGTGAGCCTCTGAACTCGCGCACTCAAGGCCAAAGACTTGGAACACGCAGTATAGAAATTGCACGGAAAAGATAGAGAACAGAACAGTAGAATAAGAGAAGATAAAAGAGGACTTACTGTGTGTTTTCTACAGCTGAAGAGTGTTGTATTTATAGGGGAGAGTAGACAGAGGTAGTGGAGAGAAGCCAGCTAAAAACCATGAGAGCTTGTATACAGAATTAATTAGCCATTATGGACTGCTAACTTTAGTAAACTGGCTGCTAAAAATAGTTGTGGCTTGGAGTAAACTGTCGAGAAATATCAATGCAGAATTGTTGACCGGGAAGGCCAACGACAAAAATTAAACAAAATTTCTCCAAAAAGATTAGTAGGTCTGACCTAAACCCAAGCCCACGCCACGCCACGCCACGCCTGCGCCCAACCTGGACCGGACCGGGCGGCACGTGCGTGGTGGTCACCCTTCCCCACTCCATGCTAGGAAAACTAGGCCCAAATTATTTAGCAAGGCCAAGTAAGAAGGGGAAATATAAACCTCACACCAAGTGTCAAAACTTCCTATGTGGGACAATTATAGAGGGGAAGAAAGAGCTATTTTAATGCCATTACTACCAACATGAGCTGCCAGATCTTGTCCATGATCTGTTTATGAAGCATGTGTATAGGTTGATTCGTAAGTTTATTGATGATGAAATAAAATAAACCTTTTTGTTGAAAAAAATTAATTCAACATTCTATTTTTAAACAATACTATTTTTTAGTGCAAGATTTATTGGTTAATTTTAAGAAAAGTAACGGAGATAAATAGCAATGCTATTTAAACAATGCTATTTGCAAATATTAATTTTTGTTGGAGGCAATACAAACCTTGTCATTTGCTAATAAAAAACCTATAATTTCATTTGTATGAAAATTAACAAAAACTACACATAATTCTATATGCACATGCTGTTTTTCTATAATTACAAAGAAAATATATAATTTGTTGACTATATATAGTGCAAAACTATATTATGATGCCACTTAAGATAAGTTCTTTGCTTATGTAAAATCTATCTATGTAAATATTGAGTAAAGATTTTTATATTCTTTTATTAAAAAAATTATTATTTTCTACAACTACTTATATACTCTTATAGCTCCTTGTAGCACTTTACAACTTCAAATATAATTTTTTATATCTCCTTACAAATCTTTACAACTTACATATAATGGTATGACAGCAAACCTATAAAGAACAAACCCTTCAAGTGAGCTTCATTTTTTTAAAGTTAGCTTCACTACTTGTTCAAATAAAGTGAAGAAAAATAATTTCGGACCATGAACTCTCTCTCTCTCTAGTTTTTGCCTCCTTTTTGGGATACTTGGATAGCATTTTAGTATTTAGCGAAGAGATGACATTATCAAAAATTATTTTTCTTAAAATCATTACTAATAGTAATTTTTGTTTGATTGTAAATTTGTAATTGATTAGGGCCCTCATTAAATACATGATATCATATCAGTTTTCTAATCAAGATACTGAGATACATACAGACATACAGTCTATATAACTGTTCTTTTCGTTTTAGTCCATGGAAAGGAAGGATAGACTAGCGAGAGCGGTCCTAGACATTGATAATTTCCAAGCTTGGATTGAAGACTGCCCTCACTGTGCCAAGGATATTGTATTGTCTGAGAACCTTTGATGAAATCATGTTTCATTTGGGCAAAAGAACAAAAATGGTTTTAGCTTTGATTGTTTTTATCTGCTTTATTACACTAACATTTACGCCTTATTTTGCATATATTATTCCAATAAGGGTATTCTTCTCTCTCTCTCTCTCTCTCTCTCTTTTTGCTTCTTTAGTTGTGACCGATCTTTTTTGTTAGATCATTTTTGTGACCAGTGCTATAGTAATTGTTAAGGGTAAGTGGGAGTGGATTCCCGATTAAGTTTTTAGGAACTAGAACTAGACTCGATTGAAACTGAGTCCTAGAATTTAGAACAGATCCCAAACTCGATTGAAATCGGGTCTTAGTATTTGGGTTTTATTCTTCTTCTTCTTCTTCTTCTTCTTCTTCTTCTTCTTTTTTCCTTCCTTAGTCATGACCAATCTTTTTTGTTAGACAATTTTTGGATCCAGTACTTTAGCAATTGTATTTAATGAATTTCGTTCTAATAGATTGTTAAGAGTCTAACACTAGCATTTTATTTGGAATGAGATGAGAAAACAAGAAGAGGAGGGAATGAAGGTTAATTAACTCTTATTCCCTTATTTAAAAATATTAAATGAAGGGGGGGGAGATGGAGAGGAATATGTCACCCTCATTTTCACCCATTCCCCTCAGTTTACACCCTGTAAAATGAGGGGTAAAGGATGGGAGAGAGAAATTTTTAATAATTCTCCCCTCTTCCCCTCCATCCGTTCTCACAGCATATCCAAACAAGGTGAATACAAATAGGGGTGAGCAAGACCGGGTACCCGGTCCAATTTCTTGGAACCGGTCCCGGTCCCGGTTGGACCGGGTCCAATAATTTTGGAACCGGTCCCGGTCCCGGTTGAACCGGTTCCAAAATTTCTGGACCCGGTCCCAGAACCGGTCGGGACCGGTTCCGTAACCGGGTACCCGGTGCCCTTTTTTGATTTTTTAATTTTTTTTTAAAATTAACTTTTATCAGAATTTAAGCCATTAAGTACACCACCAACCCAACAACTACTAAGCACTAAAGACATTAGTACTTCTATTTCTAAGCAAACATCACAAAAAAGCAAGAAAAAGGCTCCAACATTAACTAATAACTATGCATGCAAAAGATCATTGGGTAATTAGACCGGGTAACCGGGTACCGGGACCGGTACCGGTTCCAAACTTTCAGGAACCAGACCTGGAACCGGCTGCCACCGGATCCTGAATTTTGGAACCGGTCCCTGTCCCGGTTGGACCGGGTCCGGATCCGGACCCGCCGGGTCCAAACCGGTTCCGGGTCTGGGTCCGGGTACCCGGTTTTTTTGCTCAGCCCTAAATACAAATCACATTCTTTTCCTTCCCTTCCACTCCATTACCTTCTCTTCCACATGTATACTTCGATCCAAACAGTGCACAAGTATAGTAGCCTTTATTGATATTTATACCATATTGATCTTTTTTTGTGTCATTTTAACCCCAAAAATGATAAAAAAAAAAACATGAGATCTGCTTAAAATAATTCAGATTGATTTCACACACTTTATTTTGCCTTGGTACTTTTTTCTCTACTCATTTTTTTAAATACCAATTAGTGACATTTTTTTTTTTGGAAAAAATAGGTCCTTAGATATGTAAGCTAAAACCATGATGATTTACAGGGGGTGGGGATTTGAGAAAATAAAATCGATGCAACTATATCAATTGAACCAAAAACAGGATGATTTATTCCACGTAGAAAGAAATATCAATGAACTTAAATTTTGATTTAATGCACATGTCAACGAACTAAATAATGATAAAGACAAAATAAGATTCTAAATGTAATTAGATTTCCAGTAATTTTTACAATCAAAACTTGTACTTAACTATATGAAATATTAACCTAAATAAATATTTAACCAAAAATAAAAATTATAGAACCCAAGGAAAGTCATTTCTAAGATAAATACAACGGAATTGCAATTTAGAAGGTGTTAATTCTAGAATTTCATGATCGATCAATTCGAAGTAATGAAAATATTAAAATTGAATTAAAATAAGATAAACAACTAAGTATAATGGTGGAAAGTTGAGACAATGTAATTGGACTAATTGCCATGTGGATGTGGTACAATGTACACATATTAATTTATTTATTTTTTGTTTGGTTCAGGGGAGGGAATAAGGGGTATACATGTTGAATTTCCTTTTTCTTTAAATTAAAGTAATTAGAAAAAGAGTTGTATCAGATTTGCCTCGTCTTTGAGCAATGAATTGGCATGTAGAAGGAAGACGCGGAATCATTCATCTATGTATAGAATTCTAAATGCAGAGAAATGAATATTGATTACAAATGTCGAGATTACACTCAATCTAAATTCTTCCCAGAGTTGTGTAATTCCTTTTCATCTCAATCCCAACCTTTTTTTCCGTTCATTATCACTTTTTCTTTTTCATTTTCCTAATTGAAGAGAAAAAGAAGTGAGCGGTGGAGAGAGGATAAAGAACTGATAACTGTGCCGAAACTGTTGATGGGAAGAGAAGATCTTCATAGCAACACTCGTAGGATAATAAAAGAGCAACGGGGGAGGGAAAAGGAGTAATTAATAGATAAAAAAATATTAAATTTTGTAGCACAATCTTTTGAGGGGGGTTGAACGAATTAGTAAATTATGGTTGGAACATGATGTTGAAACTTCGAGCTCATAAATATGTTTGGGTTAATTTGGAAGTGTAATCTAGTTAAAACATAAAATTCTAGCTCATAAATAAGTTTAATGTGTTGGTGCCCACAAAAAGTATCCCAAGTGAGAAGCATTGTACATTGTATTAAAAAGGCAAGCATCAATGATATAGTGTATAAATTTAAAAAAAAGATAGCAAATTATATATATGTATGTGTGCATGCGTGTGTGTGTGTGTGTGTGTGTGTGTGTATATATATATATATATATATATATATATATATATATATATTGTAACGCTCCGCCCCCCTCTTGTGCCGTGGATAGTTATCAGGAATCGCTTAAAGGATCGTCGACTGACCCACAAATCACCACAAGTCTTTCCGATATACTTCGTCCTCGCTCACACGCTACCCGAGAAACTTCCCAGGAGGTCATCCATCCCAAGATTACTCCCCAACAAGTACGCTTAACTGTGGAGTTTTTAGGAGTGGGCTTCTAAAAAAAAAAGCTGCACCATTACGGATATAATTAGTCACTTCGATCCTTTTAAGCCACACTCGGAGTATTACAATCACACCCACTTGAAGTGCACAACGTCCTCATTGTGCCTTATTAACCAACCAACTTACGAGCCCTCTTGACCGGCGGTCCACACCAAGTATCTTTACCCAGCTAGGCGACAGCCTATGGGCTCTCCATCCACTGGCGCATTTCATGGTCGCGGGTCGGCTCTGATACAAGCTGTAATGCCCCGACCCCCTCCAGCGCCACGGACAATTACCAGGAATCGCTTAAAGAATCATCGACTGACCCCACAAATTACTACAACTCTTTCTGGCGTGTTTCTTCTGTTCTCACAAGCCACCTGATAAACTTTCCAGAAGGTCACCCATCCCAAGATTGCTCCATAGCAACCATGCTTCACTATGAAGTTCTTAGGAGTGGACTTCCCGAAAAAAAAGATGCACCTTTAGTGATATAACTAGTCACTTCAATCCTTTTAAACCACACTCGGAGTGTTACATATATATATCAA
>JACYFF010002017.1:9286045-9298619 GCA_017589665.1 Selenicereus undatus | reverse complement strand
GGGATAAACACACTGTGCTTTCGGGGTGTACCACTGTATTTATAGGTGAATCAAGTGTACATATTAAAATCTTGAAAATCTTCAAGATACCGAAGCAAGCAAAAAACCCATTGCCGAGGGAATGATTATTTTTTTTTTATCAGAAAAAAGGGGGGAGGGTGGTTATATTAAAGTGCTATTGAGGTAGAGATACATGTCATCCGTGGGCCGAAATAGGACGATCTCGGGGTATATGTGAGTCCCATAGCCTACCCTCGAAACCAAGGGGTTCCCAGTTAGCAAGGTCATGCGCAACCCTATTCCCCCCACGCTTAACAAAAGACCAAGCATAGAAATCAATGCGAGTAAGAAAGGAAGTAATGTCTTTAAAGAGGAAATTATGAGGGGTCGATCTGGCTTTGAGCAGTTCTGTGAGGTGGAGGCAGTCGCCCTCAATGATAATATTGCAGACTCCGTGATTGTGGGCACATTGGAGCCCATGCAAGCAGGCTCTCGCTTCTGCAATGCTAACGTCGGCATGCCCGGGTTGGTGCTTTGTCCATGCCAAGAGAATGTTGCCGTCATGGTCCCTAATGACGAAGCCCCATCCTGCGAAGGTCTCACCAATGACACCACCATCAAAGTTTAACTTCATGCAGCCTGGGGATGGTGGAGTCCATGCAGAGGGGTGAACAGTGCCATGCGTGAGGGCGGTAGCCTCATGGTGAAGACGATAGCTGCGAACAAAAGCTAATGCACGCTTTCCTACGATAGACAAGTTTGACTTCGGTGTGCCAAATATAAAACGGTTGCGGGCATTCAAGCATTCCCACATTATTGCAAGGAAGTCGCCAAACGATTCCCCAGATAACGACTGCATGGCCTGTACGATACATTCCATAAGGGTGCGATACTTGGAAGCCCATAAGCTCTCATCGAGACCACTACCACTCCAAACTTCCATGGCGAGTGGGCATTCCAGGACCGCACGTGTAGGCGTGTCTTCAACATGATCACAGACACTACACGACATTACAACCCCAAGACTCTAGTCGAGATGCGGTGGGATGACGGGAGGGATCCGACGCACGCTCGCCATCCGATCAGTTTGATACGGGGTGGGATATTACATTTCCATAGGGCACGCCACAGCTTTGCGTCATAGGTGGAGGGTGAGCCCTCGTTGCTCGCTCGGTCACTGATTATCATGTGATAGGTAGAGCGCACTGTGAATAGGCCACGAGCATTGTAGTGCAAAATCAGCTTATCCATAGGCCACGACATGCATAGTGGGACATCAAGGATAAGCCCTATGTCATAAGGCAGGAAAATTTTCTTGATCAACGTCTCACGCCAGCATCCACAGGTAAAGTCAATGAGGTCACTAACCTTGTAATGGGCATAGGAGGCATGCCGAGGGGTTATGGGCTTGAAAGAGATGGGTCGAGGAAACCATCGGTCTTCGCAAATGTTCAAAGTCTGACCATTTCCCACCAGCCATCGCGATCTATGAGCAACCACATCCAGAGCTCCAAAAAGACATGACCAGGCAAAGCTAGGCTTGGCGCCAAGGGTAGTCGTAAAGATGTTGCTACTGGGATAGTATTTAGCTTTCAGTAAACGAGCAACAAGTGAGTCATCGTTCTTGATAAGTCGCCATACCTGCTTGCCTAATAATGCATCGTTAAAAGCCTTCATGGCTCGGAACCCAAAACCTCCACCATTTTTGGATTTGCAAAGCCTCCTGGTGCTAACCCAGTGAATCTTACGCCCCTCCTATTTATGGCCCCACCAGAAATGGATAATCGAGGCTTGGATGGTCTGACATACCTCTTGTATGAGCTTGAAAACGCTCATGATATAGGTGGGGATGGCTTAGGCTACAACCTTTATCAGCACTTCCTGCCCTGCCCATGAGACCAATTTTCTCATCCAAGTTGATATCCGTTTTTTGACGTGATCAACTAGGAATAAAAAGGGCTTCTTTCGAGATCGACCCACAAAAGTTGGGCACCCAAGTATTTATCATGTGAGAGAACTTCCCGAATGTCTAGCTGGAGTGTGATTTGATTTCTACGTTCAGTTGGAACACCCTTGCTAAAGTTCACGTCAGTCTTAGTGAAGTTTACTGTTTGACCTGAAGCTTGCTCATAATCAAGTAGGATCTATTTGAGGGCACCTGCTTGTGCGGAATCCGCCCCGCAGAAAATGACAGCATCATCAGCAAAGAGGAGGTGAGAGATAATTCGTGCCTGCGCGCATATCCTGTAGCCTCGGAGATATGAATTTTCAGCAGCTTTACAGATGAGCCCAAATAATCCTTTCGCACAGAAGAGGAATAGGAATGGAGAGATGGGATCACCTTGCCTAATGCCTCGGCTTGGGATAATCTGACCACTCGGGAAACCGTTGATTAGGAAAGAGAAGGATGCTGACTTGACACTCCTCATGACAAGGTTAACCCATTCTGGCTGGAAACCAAGCTTTAGCATGACTGCCGATAGCAAGGGCCATTCGACCCGATCAAAAGCCTTCGCCATATTGAGCTTTACTGCCATAGAGCCGGCAGAACATGTATCACCTCGCATTGCATGCATGACCTCGAAGGCAATGAGTATATTATCAGAAATGAGACGCCCTTGAGTAAAAGCTCCTTGGGTGCTCAAAATGATGGAAGGTAGCAGTGGCTTGAGACGGTTGGCGATCACTTTGGTAACCAGCTTGTAGACCACGTTGCACAAGCTTATAGGGCGGTACTCAGAGATGTGTTCAGGCTTTGGCTTCTTAGGGATGAGGGCCACTAATGTATGGTTCAACTGTGGGGGGATAGGATGACCATTGAGAATGGATATCATAGCGGCAGATACTTCGCCCCCTATAGAATCCCAAAGCTTCTGGAAGAAGAAAGGGTTCAAGCCGTTCGGACCCGGGGCCTTATGGGGGTTTATTTGCTTAAGCGTGACGTCAACCTCCTCTCGGGTATAGGCGCAGGAAAGTGAGGCGTTCATGTCGGGGGTGACTCTCATGGGAATGCATGCAATCACTTCATCAATATGGGTAGGCAATGTGGAGGTAAAAAGTTCACCAAAGTAAGTGGTAGTAATGTCTGTGAGTTCTTTGTGTCTGGTTCTCCACACTCCACTCCCATCATAAAGGCCTACGATAGTGTTTTTCGCCCTCCTTGTTGTTGCACGGGTATGAAGCCATCTGGTATTGGCATCTCCATAATGAAGGTAGTCTAAGCGAGCCCGTTGCCACCAAAGAATTTGCTCTTTGTTCCTCCACTCCCTAATCTCGTTTAGTGTCTTACGCCAAGATATGACGTCCCGATCTTATTTCAACTGATCCTCCAGCTTTCGAATTGCACGTCCAACATGCCCAAATGTTTCAACATTCCACTTGCCAAGGGTTGTAGCACAGGATTCAAGTTTAGAAACTAGGCTTTCGACAACATCATTTTGGGTGGGGATGACCAAGCTTGATGAACGATGTCTTTGCACGAGGGGTCGGTGAACCACATGTTCTAGAAGTGGAAGCGTTTCTTTCTAGACCCTGTGTCTACCTTGTCGGTTTTGCACTTGAGAAGGATAAGCAGATGGTCCGACATATCAAAGTCCACATGTTGGACCTGGGCGCTAGGGAATAGGAGGGACCATTCACAATCTGCGCAGAAACGATCAAGTCGTTCCTCGACTGTAATACCATCTTCTTGGTAGTTGCTCCATGTGAAGTCGTATCCTGAGTACCCTAGATCAAAGAGCCCATTGTCCTCAAAATAGCTTCGGAAATTATCAAGGGAAGTCTGCGGCTTTGGAGGTCCCCCTTTCTTCTCACCATGGTAGAAAATTTCATTAAGGTCACCCCCTATAAGCCAAGGTAAATTCGATTGGGCTCGCAGGTCATGTATGAGCTCTCCAGTTTTGCTTTTAGTTGCTTTTCGGGCCAACCATAAATGCCACTAAAACGCCAGAGGTTATCATCATTTTCCCATTGAATAGATACATCAATATGGTGCAAGGAGCATGAAAGCAGGTTCACGGCCACTGTATCTACCCATACGAGGCCTAAACCTCCAGATCATCCTCTAGCATCCACAAAAAGACCATGGAAATCACCAAGGTTAGGAAGTAAATTTTTCATTTTAGCAGTACTCTTTTTGGTCTCTGAAAGGAAGACCACCTTAGGCGCTAATCTTCGTAGTAGGTTACGAAGATCCGAGACTGCCTGGGCCACGCCTAGGCCTCGACAGTTCAGGCACAGGAGACTATGATTCAGAACGTTAGAGTAAGGGGGTACCTCGGCTTGCTTCTCTAGGATTTGGATTTTGCAGTCTGAGGCATTCAGGAGTGTCACGTCACTTTGCTTGCGCTTAAAGGCTTCAGGTCCCACTTCCATGGCATCGGCCGTCTCAATGATCATGTTGGCAGATAATGATTAAGGGTTCAAGAGATGTGAAATTTGAATTAATGATACGTATGTAAAACAAAGTTGACTATTCAATATCGGAATTTTAATACATAAATGTAATTGTGCATTATTGAACAACAACGAGGGCTCTTAAATTTAGATAGCTCGGAACAATATAATTCAAATAGATAATCTATTATAAGTGGTGAAAAGGTAAAATTGAAATAAATTGAATGCAGTACGCATATAATAATGCAACAACAATGTACAAAGATAATCATTATAGAGAAAAATAAGTAACTCACATGAACATAATGCATTGATTGTTCATGTGATCCTATAAGAAATTGAAATCAATTGCATAGGGGATGATGGAGTTGTTTGGCAAACAGTTTTTTGAATAGCTTTTTGACCAAAAAGAGTTTTTTTTAATCAAGATTAGTTGTTTG
Organism: Selenicereus undatus; assembly: GCA_017589665.1. Taxonomy (NCBI): domain Eukaryota; kingdom Viridiplantae; phylum Streptophyta; class Magnoliopsida; order Caryophyllales; family Cactaceae; genus Selenicereus; species Selenicereus undatus. The sequence goes on along the minus strand of JACYFF010002017.1, from coordinate 9,293,784 downwards.
ATCTAGTAAAAAGGTTAATTTGGGTGTTTGGTGAAAAAACTTTTTGTGAGAGCTTTTTGGGTCCAAAAAGTTAATTGGAAAAAGCTAATTCTATAAGTTTTTTGGAAGAGCTTTTTGAAGAATTAGTTTTTTATCTCACGACTTTATCAATAACAGCTAATTTTACCAAATAGTTTTTCAACAAACAATTAATTCAAACAACTAACATCTAACCGTTAATAAAAACAGCTAATTGCTAATAGCTGTTGCCAAACAGGACTGATGAATTGACTTTTTTATGAGTAACAATACCTATAAAGGTTAGACTTTTTACATCAAGATCTCCCCAAACCTTGCCCAAGTGAGGTACACTCTAATTGTTATTGTTGTTGCTGCACTGGAGACGATAACCAAGAAAGAGGAGCACAAATAATATCAAAGTAAGCGAGAAGCAAAAGCCAAAACATTAATTAAACTTTTGTTTTCATTAAAATGAATAAGACAACAGGCTATCAAATACTACAAGTACCTTTACGATTTACACGCTATTACTTCTCGGTTGATGAGTTTTAGTATCTCGTTGTATATGTTGTTGTTGGTGCTATACGATAGTGAGTTCTATGGACTCGATGGTAGCACATTTTTTCATATAAAGTCACCTTAATTATGTGTACTTGAACTTTTGATGTGTAGTTTATCTTTTTTAATCTTGTTAGTCAAGAAGTTTTTATTTTTTTATTTTAAGATATTACGTGGTTTGATGCTGCGTGATTTTTTTTTTAAGTTTAAAATGATTTTGTGAAATAACCATATTGACGATGGGAGCAAAGAAAAATCATAGTATTTTCAATAATTTAATGTTGTCTTTCTTAAACTTGGACTTTATTTTTAAAAATGCGTCATATGGTAATATGAAATGTAATGTATGAAAAGAAGTTCTAACATGAAATGTTCAATAACGCATCAGATTTGTCATCTTCGCTACCTATTAGTTGCCACATTCCATTATCAAATTAAGTAACCTGCAAAAGTAATATATATTATACTAAGTTAGGTTTTGATTTTTCATTTGTTCCTAACTACTTATCATCAACAATGTGTTGTTAAATGCATGTAATGATTTTTTACATGCTTATACATTCAGTGATAAAATATACGATAATATTTTTGTATTGATTGTACTTACCTACAGAGAGACATTTCAATTGTGGATTCTAGTATATTTCATCTGCTTGGAGTTGTCTGCACAATATTGGAGAAATTTATTAATTGTTATTATTTTAATCTCCAATTATATTTAATTATAAGAATCATAATATTTCATGGTCTTTGTATAATTAGAACTAACATTTTGTAGGAATTTACTAACGCTAAAAGATGTATCATACCATTGGTAAGTTGTTAGACACTTCTTTGTAGACAATGGTTCTCGCGTATCATTCATAGTATTCAAAGTCATGTTTAATGATAAACTTCAAACCATTTGGTGAAGCCACCCGTGATGCTACAATTCAATTGTCCATGACTTAATACCGATTTTGGAAGATAAACTCCTACATATTTCAGTAATTGTTCTTGACTTTTATTTATAGTCATTGCGCAACAAATGTGAATAGGAAATTGCCTTCTTTTTAATAAGAATGGTCATTTTATCTCAGATGAGTGCAAAACAATTTTAGGGATTGTAGCCTTCATTCTAACATTGATTGAAAAAAGAATAAGATTCTTCTGTTTTAGCCAACCAATGCTTATTAGGACTCATTTTTGTATCTTTCTACAACTAAGAATTATATGGGGACACAAATTTCATTTTTGATCAAATAACTTTTTTTTAATCAAAGAATTTGATCAAATAACTACACAAACTTAGATAAGATACTACAAAATTAAGTCCTTATTTATAGGAATTGCAAATTAAGATAAACTCTAAGTAAAATGAGTAGCTGCCGGAATAATGACATAATTAATTTTCAAAACAATATATAATGTAATAATTAAAGATGGGCATTAAAATGTGATAATGAAGTATCTAGCAAAAATTATATAATATAAAAGATAGACATTCAAATAAAATAATAAGGTAATTCATCAATAAAAATAAATTAGCCAAAGATCAATTAGCATATGTGAGACCAAATGTCAAATTCATAGGTCATGCACGTTATTTAAAACTAAAAATCATCACAAAAGGTGTGTTTTTTCCCTAAAGATTCCTATTGGTTTAATTGTATTCATCATGCATGCACTTGCTGCATATGTTCGCTACATATTATTTCAATAGTTTAATGATACCTTTAATATTATTTAATAGTGATCATGGTCCTTTCAACTATTTGACCCATGATTTGAATAAAATTAAATTAGATTAATTGTTCTCATGATTAACAAAGCATGGGAAAATTGTTAACAGTAGTAACAAAAAGACAGATAAGTCTTTGATCTTAATTTTATCTCTTTAGTGTATAATTATTTATTAAAAAAACCAACAAAGAAAAATGAAAAAAATTTAAAAAAGAAGAAAGAGAGATTAGTAGCAAATGAAGAAATTTTAGTACAATTTCGTACAATTTGAAATTAGGAAAACTTTTAATATTCTTTTTTTTAGGGGAGAGGTGTATTACTGATTTATGAAGTCAATTATGGTCTACTATGGGAATGTAGACAAACAACTCTTATATATTAATTCACCTACTAAATTTGCTAAAAGAACTAATCATACTATGTGATTTTTGAGCGCAAAATATAATCTCAAGTGAAATATATAAATTGAATAAATCATTGGAACATTTTTTTTTAATAACATGAACGTAAGTTACAAATGTGAAAAGAAACTAAATACTGTATCAACTTTAAGTAGTTGTAAGCGAAACCCACAATCACATTAAGGTCCTACAATATTTCATATTAGCTAAATCCAATCATATGACCTGCTTAAGTAATCAAGTTTTACAATACGCAAAATAAGCAACCCAATCAGCATTCAAGTATCAACTCACGATATATTCACTCAAAAATAAATACATAAAAATAAATATATTTAGATTTAGATGTCTGATATATGCTTACCTTAAAAATAATGTCCAACACACTTCAATTTTTTTTCTTGGGTAACATCTAAATCATTTCTTTGTTCTATAGTTAAGTTTTCTAAGGCAAAATTCAATTACTAATTAGTCATAACATATGACAAAAGTTAACATTAAATTGAATTAGAATTGGATTGATAACTTACATCCATCTTAATTATATGATGGAAGACTTTTATGTTGTTATCCTACATGACATTCTTATCCCAAGTGACACCTTAGATGGCATTCCATGTGACATCCCACATGTCGCTCATACATGAGTTCAATCCAACTTTTAATATATACTAATGTTATACCCTTGTAATGCAAGGACGTTAGTGAATTTTTTTTAACATTATTAGCTTAAATAATTAATAAAAGCATTTTTTTAAAGTAGCAAGATTAACAATTTATAATAACATAATTATTTTTTCCTTTCTATTTTTATTTAAAATTACTCTAAATTACTTTTGTTTTCATATGATAATGATTTACCATTTACCATTTTTTTTATGATTCGCAAACACGTTACACGTTTAAGTAATTTGTGATGAATATTTATTAGGAGTTAAATGGACTATATTTTAATTTAACTTAATTTCATAAAATGATATTACAATATTATGAATTACTCTATGTAAGATGTATAAAAAGTCACTTTTCAAACCTACATAAATATTCATGTAGCCAACTAATCAAACACAACCGTCATACATGTTGTCCTATGTGTCATTCATAAATTGTCAAAGGCAATAAGCTTTTATTCATTTACAATGACCTCAATATTTAGCCTTTAAAAAAATAATAAGTAGTAACAATTAAAATTAAGGTAAAATTTGATTGTCTTATCTAATTCTATTCTTTTAATATTGAAAAATAAAATGAACCAATTTGAAATACAAAAAAATCAATTATTGCACCCAAGTTAACAGTATGAGGACTTATTCAAAAAATAAAATAAATTAGGAGTGTAAAACTATGCAATAAATAATTAAGTTAATAACATATAATATATTTTATAACATTAATATTGATTAACATCTCTTAACTAACATCCACCAATTGCAAGTTGCCAAGTCATTATTTGTGCCATGTGAGATGCCACATGTCATTCATACATTGTTTGTGTCCAACTTTTAATATATATATGATATGATATATGATATATGATATAAAACTGAGGACCTGTTTGATGAGAAAAAATGGAATCGAATTGAATCAAGGGATGATCCCTGAGGGATGAAGGGTGGAACTTGAATCCTAAACTCGTGTTTGGAGAGAAAGAAATGGAATCAAGTTCCAATCTTTATTGTTTGGCTATAGATTAGGGAATAGAATCAAATCTATTTTATTTAAAAAAATAATAATGACTAATAATGATTAATAATAACAATAATAGTAATATTAATGACAATGATAATAATAAACATTATTATTACTATCAATAATAATAATTATTAATATTAATAATTAATAATAAATAATAATTATTATTATTAACATTAAAAATAATTATTGTTAATATTATTATTAAGTAATATTAATAATTAATAATAATAATTTATAATTTATAATAATTATAATTATAATAGTAATTATTAATAACAATAATTAATCATAATAATTATCAATATTAATAAAAATTAATAATAATTACAAAAATAATTCTTATTAATACAAATAATAATCATAATAATTATTAATATTAATAATATTAATTATTATTAATCATATATGTTATTAATAATAATTAATAATAAAAATAAGAATTAATATTTTCATAATAATTATTAATATTGATATTAATATTAATATTATTAATTATTATTAATTATAAATATTATTAAAAAAATTACTTAATTAAAAAATAATACTTAATAATAATATTAATCATTATTATTACTATTAATAATTAATAAGAATAATTATATTTATAATTATTAATTAATATTATTAATTATTATTAATTATAAATATTAATAATAATTAATAATAAAAATAATTATTATTAATCATAATTATAATTATTGGTAGTAATAATTAATAATAAAAATAATTATTATTAATCATAATCATAATTACTAATTAATATTAGCAGTAATAATTAATAATTATAATCATAATTGTTGTTATTAATCATAATAATAATGATTAATATTATCAATAATAATTAGTAATTATAATTATAATTATTAATTAATATTCGTAATAATAATTATTATTAATAATAATAATAAATAATAATTACAATAACACTTATTATTAATGTTATTAATAATTATACCATTAATGTTAATAATTATTATTATTAATATTAATAATAATTATTAATAAAAATAATTAATAATGATGATGATGATGGCGACGACGATGTTGATTCCAGAGGGTTGGGAACTTGAACCCCCTTGCAAATGTGGGGGTTCAAGTTCCTTAAGATTGGGGGGAACTTGATACCTCTAGGTATCAAGTTCTAGCCCCTTAAAGTGCTCACCAAACACAAAAGAGTGAAACTTGATACCTAAGGGTTCAAGTTCCATTCCATTTTATATCTCCAAATAGCCCCTAAATGGGTTGAATGAGTTAATGGTGTTTTGATAAGTGGCGAATTCCTATTGACTATCTCACATTTATGTCAATACTATGTGATTATGCTTTATTTGATTAATTTAACCATCATCGGTTTTATTACCAATATTTAAATATCAACATTAAATAATTGCTTTTTATTCAATTGTTCTATCGGTTTGAATTTATAAATTGATTGATTTGATAATCCAGTTGTCATCATTCATTATCCAAATTTGAAGAAACGTTCCCCCAAGTCAAATGACATTGAACATGTACCAAAAATAAATAAAAAATATGTATCATGCGTGTGCTAGAATGAAGTATAAAAGGTAGGAGAACAAAATTTATGCTGGTTGTTTTTTTATAAAATAACAAAAAAGAAAAAAAAAGGTGAAAAAGTTAGTATCAAACGTATACACTTATGATCATTGTGTGTTTAACTTTGAGATATGTAAATACATTTATCATACATGATTTGATGTTTTTATATGTCTTCTATTTTTCTTTTTTGAGCAAAAGAGTCTTAAATAATGATGTTTATTTTATAAATATAATAGGATCATTAGACACTTATATTCATGATATTTATTTTACAAACATGTCCACAAGGGCCCCTAACTAAATTGTAGCATATAGGAATTGAGACCCAAACATCCCTTATCTTCAGAACGATCCTGTATCTTTTTAAGAACTAACTACAAATTGATACAATATTACACATAATAAATTACATGCAGTCCTTTGATTTCAAATTCCTTGTTATATGATAAATACATTTACATGCTTCAAAGATATATATACAATTATCATCTATGTATGCCGTTTGACACTAACATCTTCACCCCTTTTTTCCCCCTCTTTTTGTTATTTTTTTTTAAAAAAATCATACAATATAAAAAATGTTCTTTTATCATGCTAACATAGTGTCCAACTAAAATCATAGTTGTCAATCCAAGTAATATGTCAAAAATAAAATAATCTATGTAGATATTTTTTAGTATCAATTAGTTAAACAAATTAGCGCTTCTAATTAAAATAAATGATAAAATCACATACTCTTTAAAGAAAAATAATATGATCATAAAGTTTCCACATTTGTTCGTGCGAAATACGGATTTACACTAGTTCTTGAATGAAAGAAGAAGTAACAATGATAAATGTATTGAATAGAGACAATTGGTTGGTTATAAAAATGGAGTAAAAGAGGTGACATGGAGAGAGGAATAATGGGATTATCAGAAGTTATAAATATTAGTCATCAGTTAACTGGTTGTGAAAATTGAAACTAGAGACAGAAGTGGAGATTGAAAATTATGGGATCATTTAGTAAAAACTTAAAATCTTGGGTGTGAAATTTAAAGTTATGGGTATCTAATTGTGAGATTGATATTATAATAAAAATTGTGGGATTTCTCATTTTTAAAAATTTAAAAAGTTGTGTTTAAGACTAATTTACCCATATGATTTAGGGTCAAATAAGGGCAAAATAGGCAAAGTAAAAATTATGCATCAATTGGGGCTTAGCTTATTATATAACACTAGAACTATTACCCTTTCCAGCTAAACAATATGTTAATATTCAGAATTATAAATACTTAACGTAAGATGTTGCTTTTCTGAGGTTTTTGTATTAGTTATATAATTTTTTTATTTGTGATTTCTTTTAAGGTTTATGAATGTGATACTTTTCCAATTTCTCAATAACTAATTAGGCAGAGGTTAAAAGGTATCTCGGAGTGTATAAAAAATAAAAAAAGAATTAATTATATGCAAGTTAAAAGTCAAAATGACCTATATAGAGTTAATATCTTAACCATTAAAGTTAAGACACTTGACAAAAACATAAAAAGTCACTCAATTTTAGATATATTTACATAGATGGATTATTCTAATAAGACTACTTTGTTTTTATTAAACAATTTATATGACCGATTCTTAAAACAACCATATTTTTCTATAAAAAAATTGTCTTTAACATTGAAGCATTAATCAAATCTAATAATTCCCTTTATAAGTATAATCTTTTCAACTTATCATAAGTACTTATTATCAGTATTCAGTATTGCTCAACACTAATCAACACTTAGCTATACTTTCTACTCACAATTTTAGTCATAATCAACA
>JACYFF010002017.1:9252444-9285945 GCA_017589665.1 Selenicereus undatus | reverse complement strand
TAATTCAGATTTCAGATTGATTTCACATTGATTTCACATTGATTTACTCTATTTTGCTTTGGTAACTTTTTTCTATCCGCAAATTAAAGTTATAACCTTTTTTTTTTATAATAGTGGAAAAACCCGTAACAGCGCCCCCCCCCCCCCCCAACCCAAAAACCAAAAAAAAAAGAAAAAAAAAAAGAGAAGGGTTGAAACAATGGTTTGCTCCGCTACCTCACCCTCAGCCTGACCTTTCTTTGCGCTGTGAATTTTGTAAGTTTGAACTGTGGCTCCTCCCGCTCTCGCACCTCCCCTTTCTCTCTCCTCTCGTTGTCTTTCTGTCTGTCGCTTCGCCCTTTGACCCTTTATATCCAACAAAAGTGTCTGTCACTGTCTCTCACTCTCTCACTCTCTCCTTCTCCGCTCCTCCCCCCCTCCCCTTCTCTCTCTTTCTCAAATTTTTTTGAATGATCGATTCACATAAACCCTAATCTATTCCAGAGGCCACCACTGAAGAGAAAGAGAGGGAGAGAGAGAGAGAGAGAGTGTACTACTGGTTCTCTCGGAGCTTCTGTGTGTCTCATTCTCTGTACAAGTGTATGTAAGCTCCCCGCACCACCCCAACGCTCTCTTTCGCTTTCAACCCATCATCCTGTCCCTTTCATTTTCTATTTCAAACCTACGTACATTGTAATTTGGACGAAAATCCTGCTTGATCGGAGATTCATGGGCTCTCATGCTCCTTTTCGTGATTTTTCCGGAAATTTATGGCAGATCTGTGTTTATTTTTGCAATTCCTCTGTACCCAGCTGTTTTTCCTCGTTGAGTTGATCTTTATGAGTGTTCCCCCCCCCCTTTTTGGGATCCGCTTGTGTCGAAAAATCCTACTCAGACGCTGGGTTTTCCTTTTTCTGCTGCTTCAACTATAAATTTTGAGTTCTGATTTGACCTTGGTTCTAGGGTTGCTTAGTCAATTTTTGGGTTAAAAACAGGGTTTTTGGGCTTTGAAGGGTTTTGGATGCTCGAGTTTTAAGTCAACTTTAAACGTTATCTGGGGTTTAAATCTTGCCTTTGGCATATTATGGGAGTTCCGCGATTTTGTCTTATACAGCTAATCTGCATTGCTTGTGAGGTCCTCATGGCGCTTTAGTGTCAATGCCACCTGGGTTTAATTTAAATTTGTAGATCATCTAGTATAAGTTGCTGGTTCATCTGATTTAATCTATATGAAATGTCGCTAAAGAATTTTTAAAAAGTTCTCTTTTTAGTTTTTTCCTCCCTGGACTTCTCTTGGTTGATTTGCTGATGCAACTGTTGTCTGCTTATGTATCTGTCAGAGGTATGCATATTCATTGGCTGATTTATATTTGTTGTAAGAATTTTGGGCTTTGATAATTAGTCAAGAGGTTGGGGGCTTGGGTTTGAAATGCCTTAGAAAGGATGATGTAGATAATCTACTCACATCTTCGTAACTTACAATATTTTGGTGAAAATAAGGCACAACACGGTGTGAACATTCTGCATTACATATGTCACTTGTGCTTGGAAGTTGGAACTGAATGCTCATGGCTTACATGTTTACCGACCTCAATGAGTTAGATTTGATTGTTTTTGGGATGTTTTCCTTCCCGGAAGTTTTCAATCTGACATGGAGTGTGCGAGAATATTGTACTACAACTAGTGTTACTAACAGACATGTATGCTCTTGTATGCAATCAATTATCTGATCACTGTTGCTGCAGACTACAAAGGATGGAATACTATCACAGTATGAGTGTGGTTGGGAGGTTGTGTAGTTTCCTGAAGAGTGTACTTGATGTTGTTGATTAGCTTGATAACCTTAGGTTTTGGTTTGTACACATGGAGTAATCAACTAGGTATATAACTGTGAGTATTCTGTACTATGGTTCTTTCCATGGGCGGCAATAGTTAAATATCCAATCAAAAGATAACTGCATTTGAAAAAAACACAGCTTCTGCAATCTCCATGGCCTTGTTGTAAGCAAACTCTCCATTTGACGCCGGGGGGGGGGGGATGTAGGGGATAACATTACTTAAAAGATCCAAGGATTGAATGGCTTAACCATTTCGTGTTGCAGAGAATAGTTGATCACATTTTAACTAATTTTTCTACGTGAAGACTCCAAAAGCATGCATTTCAAAGTTCCTTTTACATATTGCAAGTTGCGTGGTTAGCGGTTACAGATGTTTGGTACCTATACTGATGATGCATTGCTGTTTCTGCCAGTGCTGTACCTAAAATTGAGAATCTTCTTGCAACTTTGTCGTTGTTATTTTGATATAATTCAATGTTTAATGTGCCAAATTTCAGGTTGAGACATACAGTGCTCTTTCCCAAGCCAGAATGAACGAGGAATACATAGCTGTTGATAAATTACAACAGCCTACTGCACGTGTTACAAGAGCACGAGCGAAAGCTCTTGGTACATCAGGTGGGCAGGTCCATAAACCTCCTAGGCCAGAGCAGAGTAGGGCTCTTAGAGCTAAATCTAAGAGAATAGCATCAGATGAAAACAAATGCTCAATTTCATCTGCTAGTCTCCAGAAGAAAAGAAGGGCTACGCTTGCAGATGTTACTAATGTGCTTTGTGAAAAATCATATGTGGTTCGCTTGACTGGAGGGAGATTTCAGGCAAGCATATATCTTTCTTTCATATTTTGAAGCTATTACTTGTTTGTGAATTTCGAGTTCTCTGCCAGTAGTTTCTTTGTTAATCAAAGGTAAATTATTTCTTCATTAAATGTAAAAGCCTACGCTGAAAAATGGATGTGAGAATATTGATGCAATTTCTGAACTAAGAGTGTGAAGACCATTTAGCAAACATAGTTTTGTTGTTTTCAAATGAGGTTTGTCTCTTGTCACATAGGCAATGCTGGTCATTTTCAGATTATCCTGGGGCATAGTACTAAACTCTTGCTTCTGCTCCTGGATACCAGAAAAACAAGGAGAAGAAAGGTTCCATCAAGCAGAATATAAAGGTAGCTCCAACCGTCCCTGCTGAGTCTCGTCATGATCAAGAAGAAGTGAAGGCCAAGATAGCTGAGGATATATCAAAGTTGTCAGTGCACCCCCAAGAGGTAGCTTTGTTGGGGAAGGGCAAATTAGCTAGTGATATTGCTGAATTGATAGAAGAACATCATGAATGCACAAAATTGGAAGAACATTTTCCAGTGCATCCTAATGCCAGTGAGAAAATGGAGAGCTGCATGGCTTTTCCAGTGATTGTAGGCTCCATTAAAAAAGGTCTGCATTCTATTTCATATTTCTGAGAGTCTTGGTCATTAGCATTTATGCACAAGGGAATTCCTTTTCAGGATGTCCTCTTTAGAATCTACATTTGAACACAGATATGCTTATGTAATTAGGCTTGAACATCTCCCGAAGCAACTACCAGTGAAGTTCCGACTGCAGGAAAATTTCTATGTATTCTAGACCTTGATTAGTCACTTTAGTGAGGGCCATGTTGGCAGTGGGGTTTCTCTTTCTGCAAATAGATGGATATCAAACTCAATAGCAAATACTGTCTCATTTGTTAACTGGTATGTAGGAAATACAGGTTATTGTTAGGGAATTTCTGGGTGTAATATTTAGATGATCTACTCTCACGCAAGTGAAACCTGTTCATTTTGGAAACTGCAGACTAGTGAACTCTTGACGTATTGTGCAGATAAGCCTTTGTCATAATTAAAAGAAATAATCCAAAGGGTTCAAACTTGAAACAAGTATTAATCACTTAAGCAACTATAGATCTTAACTTTTTGCAGCTGTGAACTAGAAACCTTTCTCCATCTGCATTGGTTTGAGCACTTGTTGCTTCAATGAGCCACCTCTTGAACCTCTGTTATCAATGTACATGCAATGTCCATTGTCTGTGCAGGCTTTTGAAATTGAAAGGTGATTGTCACTACTGAAGTCAGTTGTGTTGCCTTTGTTAAAATCCTATCACTGTTTTAAGACTGAAAATATATATGAATCAGGAAGACCTCTTCTTGAGGCATCAAACTTTCTGATGGTTCCATGTTTATGGTTCAATTAAGCTACATGCTCTTAGTTTAGTGGAGATTGGATAGCTGTATATCTGCTAATCTGAATTTTGTCAACAGGGGAAAAACTGGAGTAGGGCGTTTGTTGAAGCATAGTATTGCAAATATAATGAATTTAGTTCATTTGTCAATCATCACATCAATGCATTTATGTAATTTCTCGTTGCTGTTGCAGAAGTCAAATTTCATGAGAAAACAGGAAGTTCAGACTGCCCGAGCATAGTGGATATTGATAACCATAAGGATCCTCTAATGTGCAGCCTCTACGCTTCAGATATATATGAGAACAAACGTGTTACAGAGGTATGTTTTATGTTGCTAAGATTCATTCTTGTTGCATGTTGGTGTATGGCTCTATAAACTTATGCCGACATGCAGAATAACCTTTACTTTTCTTTCAACTGAGGTTATAGTTTTTTGTAGTTCCAATGATAACTTAGGTTTATTGCAACTCATTTGGTTGAGAATAGTTGGCTTAATATTTTGTTCATGGCTGAGCGTCAAAGTCTCATCTATCAGTTGTTTACTAAATGTGGATTAAGTTGAGTATGCAGAGTTTGGTTATATCTGATTGTGCTTATGGAATTTCATGCTTCTCTTCAGCTCAATCTTAGGCCTTCTACTGACTACATGGAGAAGGTGCAACAGGATATCACTCCAAGCATGAGGGGAGTTCTTGTTGATTGGCTTGTGGAGGTAGTTAAGTCCTTATAAATCCACTGTTTGAGTCTCAATGCGAATTATACTCTAATCCTGTCCTGTAAAACTTGTATGTTTGATTCAAAAGGCGCATAAATCCACTGTTTTCTCTAGTTTGTTAGACAACACTTTTTATTCTAAAAGTGCAAAATTTCAAGGTTGCCATCTAGCAGTTTGCTGCTTCAGCTTCCATCTCCAGGTGGCCACTACCTTGATTGCCACAATATAAAAAGTTATATGGCTGAATATGAACCTTTGACTGCCATTTTGACATTGCATGAATATTTATTTTTGTATAAGCCTAAATGGTTGTTTTAGTTGGCTTACTATGGGTGATATGGATTGAATCCGAAGAACATTCATTTTTAATTTTGACTTGCCCTAACCTTCAAATGTTCTGCACTTTCTGATTTGTGTCAGGTTTCTGAGGAGTATAAATTGGTCCCTGACACCCTCTATCTAACTGTCAATCTCATTGACCGTTATCTATCTGGAAATTACATAGAAAAGCAAAAATTGCAGCTGCTTGGTGTAACATGCATGTTAATTGCCTCGTAAGTTCTGCAACCTGGCATGGTTGAAGTATTGATTGGCTGCGTTCTCTTGTTGTTGTAAGACAAAGTCCTGTTCTATTTACGGTAAGATCACTGATTCTTGTTGTCTATTTCTGGCTGTTAGAAAGTATGAAGAAATGAGTGCTCCACAAGTTGAAGAGTTTTGCTATATCACAGCCAACACTTATGCAAGAGAAGAGGTGTGTGGTTGGTTTCTTGGTACTTTGAAACTTCCAGATTTCCTACCCTAGTTTAATAGCTGCGTCGAAAGGCAATTCTTAGTTATGTGTCTGTTCTTTTGCTTGTGTACTATAGTTGACTTCCTACATAAATGCAAAAAGAATTTGGGTTTGGTTTAATTTTAATTAGAAAGACGATATAATTTTGGGAAAACTTAATTTTTTTGTGTGCCTAATATCAAGTTTATTTTGAGTTGGACAAAGTGGATAAAGCTTAAGTTGGTCAAAGTTTGGTTTGCACAACAGACAAGAAAAATTGCATTTGGATTTGACATTTGAACAGCTTTTTCCTTTTTAAAATTGAGTGCCTGGTTTGTTGGGGCTAATTCTGATAATTGAGACAAGCAAGATTTCGCCAGTTCTGACAATTCGATTACTCCATGATGGAGATAATGTTCTCTTCCCATAGTCAGTGTAGGTAGCTCAATTTTCTTCCGAAGTCTTTTTGTGTTCACGACTGAAGTTGCTTGTATAGGTATTGAAAATGGAGAGACAAGTCCTCAACTTCTTGTGCTTTCAACTATCCATTCCCACCGCCAAAACATTTTTGAGGTATGTGTCATACATCTGGCATCATTTCTTCGAGTCTATCAGTGTAATTGCAACATAAGTTCTGGATATCCGGACTCTTTTCATGGATTGCTATGTTCTTCAGGAGGTACATTCATGCATCTCAAGCTACTTGTAAGGTATGTAAGAATCAGTTCAATGATCAAAATAGATCGGACAACGGTATCATGCCCATGTCTTGGAAACTCTAATGTGCAATGCCTATTTTTCGAACTTGCAGGTTCCTTCAGCTGATCTAGAGTTCTTGGCAAATTACCTGGCAGAGTTAACTCTTGTAGAGTACAGCTTTCTCAAATTCCTGCCGTCACTAATTGCTGCATCTGCTGTGTTCCTTGCCAGATGGACATTCGACCAATCTGAGCACCCATGGGTAAGTCAATCTTTTATCATCATTATGATTTACGAGAGGAATGGGCATTATTCTTTTGTCAATTAAATGTGGAGGAATTTGTGCATTTCCATTGCAGAATCCAACTCTTGAGCACTACAGTTGTTACAAGGCTGCAGACTTGAAAACTGCTGTAATTGCAATGCAAGACTTGCAGTTGAACACTGGTGGTTGCCAATTAAATGCAATACGTGAGAAGTACAGGAACCAAAAGGTAATGTCTCATACTGGTGGTAAAATTGGCTTTCTTGCCGTTACTGAGACATTCATTATCCACCAAATATGCGTCTTAGGGTCGGCAGGCCTAAATTAGGCTACATTCGTCTCAGCTAGTTCCCCCAAAACTGATCCGTATCCAATTATTTACCTGAAATGACTCAAAACTAGACTAGACTTGTGGGCTAAAGATGGAGAAGTTGATGTTTGCTCCGCACCAACAGCCACCCTGACCAGCTGGAAATTTTCCTGACCAAAATTTCTTGTATTTTCAAGGGTAACTTGTTGGACCAATTGACAGCCAACACTAGCTTGATCCAAACCCAAATGACAGATGCAAATTCTGATCAACCTGAATGTCACCCAACCCAAAAATTGACCCAACCAATACCTGAATTTTAAGGACTCATCTGTTTGCCAGTTTTATGGTTACCAACCATCCACATTAAGTTTTCATGGTAGTTATACACAAGCTGAGTTTCTTGTACCTCGTGCACTTTTTGATGCTGGCATTAGAGAGGGGAAGCTTCAAACACTATCTGATACTGTGCTGATCTTTTTGCAGTTTAATTGTGTGGCAAGTCTATCACCTTCTAAATCTGTTCAGTCTCTCTTCTGAAGCCAAAAATGTAGCCGATCATACCCCTTGTACAAGCTGAATTTAAGTTAATTACTTGACATCGAGACTGGCTGATCTCCTTAACCACAGCCGCCTCCACAGCAGTTTCCTTTACCCAATCTCATGTTCAGGGGGAAAAAAAAAAATTCTTTCATCTGTTCAAAATTTTCTTGTAATGTTCTTTACCCGAGTTCTGGCTCTCTCAGAACGCCTTTGGTCGGCTCACATGTGGCATTAACTTATGCTCGGAAATGCCCTTCGGGGGCTTTTTATCTTTTTTTTTTATATTTTTTTTTTACTTTGTAGGACTCAGCAGCAATCCATTGCATCCTAACATTCACTGAACAGGATTGCAATATTGTGAACATTTGTAACTAAACTTACATTAGTGTATTTTGAATAAAGTCCTTTGTTACTGTATGACGTGGTGTTGGGGCTGTGTTATGATATTGTCTCCTATTCTATATTGCATAGTAGTTAGTAGGATGACTGATGAGGGATAATGTCGCACAACTTCTCATACCTTTGCTCATGTCATGTGAAAACTCACTTGAGAAGTAAATCTGAACTGAGTGTCCAGACCCATACGGAATTGATGGCAATTAATAAGGCCAACAGATTTTGACCTGAACACCCAAACTAGCCTGCCCTAGAATCGAATTGAACCTGAACATGGCTTGATCTAAATGACCCATACTCGGAATGACTTGACCCCAAGTGACCCAAACTAAAGTGAATTGAATATGAATGACCTAAACCTAAATCAATTGATGCCCAATGTTGAAACTATCTGATTCTACCTGAGGCAGCTATATTCAATTATAACTCAAACACGAGTGGACTTATAGCTTGCTAGCCCAATTAGGAACTAATGCAAGTTCCCAACAATCATTGTAATGTCCCACTTTGCAAAAGTGAGGGGTCACAATTAGAGCTGACAAAAATCTGGATCCGGGTCATTTCGGGTACAAACAAATCGGACAATCGGACAAAACAGTCATACCCGGACCCTGTTTGAATTTAAAATCGGACAGGCAGACCATACCCGGACCCGGCCCTGGTTGTCCGGATGTCCAGATGTCCGATTTTAAATCCAAAGTTCCCAAATCCCAACAATGATTTTGCCAAGTGCCAATTAATGAGAATGAAGATTGCATTATGGCTACACAATTTAGCCTTCATAAAGTTGGAAGAAACACAAACAATGTTCAACGCCAAAGTACACAATAAGTCAATAACACAAAGTTCAACACCAAAGCGAGCAAATTAAATGAATAATAGTGTGATACTTCACACACTAGTCTATTACAAATCATTAAGAGAATGACAACAAAGTCTCAAATTGTTACTCCAACCCAACCGACATACTTCAAGTCTCCAATCTAGTCACCAAGGTCTTGAAAGCTTCAACTCCAAGCACCTCAAAAACAAAATATAAATGGCATAAGAGTGGAATTCACTTGTGATTAAAAAGTATATAACAAATGCAAAGATAAATTATTACCTCTAATCAACTTGAAAAGGTTCATTTGAACCTCCTTGAGAAGTGGAAGTATTGAGATCTAAATAAGTCATCTCCTCAGTTATGGCATCAACATCTCCTTCATCCTCGTCTAAACAAAGTAATAGAATAATTTATATAAATTATGTTACAAGTATACAGCACGTCAAAACTAAGAGCTTCAAAATTCCAAATACAACAAAGAAATTACCTTTCAATCCAAATATCCAATTCCTTGTGCAAATCAAAGCTTCTACACTATCGAGAGTTAAAGAACTTCTCGTTGGCTTTAAGATTCTACCTCCAACACTAAAAGCCAACTTCGAAGCAACCGAGGTGATAGGGATACTCAACACATCACGTGCAAGCTTTACTAGAAAAGGGGAACGGTATATAAGAGATTTCCACCACATCAAGATATCTATCTCTTGCTTTCTATCTATAAGTGGTTTTTCCAAATATAAGTCTAACTCCAATTTCTCCACAAACAAACTTACATTCGTGATGTCCAAGTCCTTAACAACCAAACAATGAAAAATAAATGAGTTTTCCGAAATCTAACTTTGAAATTTAATTTAAAGTTAATTTTGTCAAGGAAATTCAGAATTTAACTTAATGCAAAATTTAATAGAAAAAGTGCAACTTACATTCTCATAAGAATCCAAACCATCGGCTTCCGATTCAACATTTTGTTGCACTTGAGAAGTACGGGTATTCAAATTTGGCGGACTTTCCTTCTTATACTCCTCAAAAAGCGCCTTCATGGTATCAAGAACTTGCTTTGTTCTTTGAGCACCCTCATCCTTTCCATAGATTTTGGTGTAAGCAATCTCAACCACCCTTATTTTATATCGAGGATCCAAAACAACAGCCGCCACCAAAACCAAATTGCACTCTTGCGAATAGCTATCAAACTTCCTTTGCATTCTAACCACCATGTCCCTAATGAAAGGATCGAGGTTTGTAGCCTCCTCTAGTAAATGGTGTTGTATTTGCCAAACTCCATGGAAGAATAGATTTGAAGTGGGATACTTACTTCCCGAAAAGAGCTTCGTCACATCATAGTAACACTTGAGAAATTTAGCCAACACTTCAACTTTCTTCCATTCATAAGAAGAAGGGAAAAATGTATAATGCTTATCAATTATGGTAAGATGAGCAAAGGCACCTCTATAAAATAAGGCACTCTCAAGCATAAGATAAGTGGAATTCCACCTTGTGACCACATCATGCTTCAGTTTTCTAACACAAACAATCTTTTTGTCTTTTGCAGCTTCCAAAAACTTGACAAGCCTAGAAGGTGACCCTTTGACGTATTTCACACTATCTCTAACCTTCTTTATAACAACATCAAGCTCTTTCAAACCCGATTTCACAATCAAATTAATCACAAGAGCAGCACATCGCACCCTAAAAAATCGCCCATTTAAAGTTAAAGCACCTTGAGATAATAACTTGGTCATATAGGAATCGACAAAAGTATCATTATTTGAAGCATTATCCAAAGTAATTGCCATCAATTTATTCTCAATATTCCAACCACTCTCATCCATCAACTTAGAAAACTTTTCACTAATCAATACACCATTATGCGGAGGGGGGAAGCATGAAAAGCACAACACAAAGTCTTGAAGCTTCCAATCATTGTTTATGAAATGGATAGTGATACACATGTAAGAATCACCCGTTATTGAACTCCAAAAATCAGTCGTTAGAGAAACTCTACCGGGACATGCACTTAATGCCTCCTTCACTCTATTCTTGCTCTTAAGGTAAAGTTTAAACATGTCAGACTTACATGTGTTTGTAGTAATATGCTTCACATTCGGATTCAAGTATTCATGAATCTCTCTAACTCCTTCATACTCTACATGCAAAAAAGAAAGTTCATGGCGCACAATCATTCTTGCAAGTTTCTCTCTATAGACATTATTATCTATTTTAGAACCTCTTAATAAAATATCATCGGACAAGGAAGCATTCAAGAGCATTTGTCTCACATCATTTTGGCCTTGCAACTTCACACAAGTCTTTATATGACGTTTTAGGTTTGTAGTCCCATACCTACTATCACAAATCAAAACCGAATTGCAAGCCTTACACTTCCCTTTTTTGTAATCATCATTTTCAGGCAACGAATAAGTACCTTCCTCTAATTTCTCAAAGTGATCCCACACTTCAGACCGGTTCTTCCTCCGCCTTGCTCCACAATTTGGTTCTGGTTTGTGCTTCTTGCTAGAAGTTGGAACACTTGTCGATTTGCCTGTGTCGTGTGTGTTTTTTATATTATACAAAACAGCAAAAATAACCACATTTAGCAATAATTTAATCTAATTACAATAATGCTTTCTAAAATATTAAATTAAGTATAAAAAGAAGAAAGACTCCTGTGACTGTGTATCTGAGATGTCAATGCTCACATCAACAGTTGCCATAATTATCCAGTATCTACAGTCTACACCACAAGCAAATGATAAGTTAAAGGACCCTTGACGAACTAAAAGGCAAGTTACAAACTATAAAATGTAAATGATTATGCTCCCATGGTTATGAAATGCTTCTAAGTTTTGGGGGGGAAAAATGACAAATTCTAGAACCAAAAACAAAATGATTATGCTCCCATGGTTATTAACCCTTGACGAACTAAGCAAAACAAGTCGAAATTGAGGATCCTCAATAATAATGCTTTTCACTGGCCTGTGATATTACAATATTTAGAATAATGTGGTATTAATTAGACCAAAAACACACATACCAACCATAGTGTGGAACGACCCGAACCTAATATTCATTCTAATTACATTGAAGTATCTTAATTACAAATTAATCAAGTTAGGCCCTGCATTTCAATTCAGCATTTTTTATATATGTATATGTATGTGTGAAATTGCAGGTTGAATCGATGGAGTGACCTCAAAATGGATTTGGTTACTCCTAAATAAAGCATTACAAATTCTAATGACTAATTGAATGTCTGTCAGTATGAAAATGTTCCCTCAAATTTTACACTCAAAAGATTAAAATTTTTTTTAATTCAGTAACTTTAGCCGAAAATGTATATATATATATATAAATAAATGTATATGTAATACGTGGGAAAGGAACAAGATGAATAAAACAAGGAAAAAAAAAACGTACACACACACACAACCGACATAATTTAAATGAAATCAAGAAAATAACCCAAATCAAACAATCAAAATCCTAAACGCCCACTCCATACCTCTCTCTTTCTCTGCTCTCTACCCTGACACCCCCTCCACCCCAGCTCTGCCTCACGTCGCCCCTCCCCGGTTGCTCGCCGTTCGCCGCTGAGAACCATTGGTGCTGGCTGCTAGCAACCTCCGGCGGTCGACACACCCAGCCACGCCACCACACCAAGCCTTTCTCCCACGCTTAACCCCCCATTCCATAACTTAGCCCCTGTGGCCGTTCGTTTGCCGTTGCCTGCCTTTGTCAGTCATCTCTGCCGTGATTCCGCCGACCACAGGTGCGCCACCCACCGCCACTAGCCGCAAACACCACCACATCCTCCTTCTTGTTCTAGCTGTAATTTGAATTGAAAGGTAAAAACCCTAACCCTCCTAAATCTGGTTTGATTTAATTATGCTTGGATTGTTGTGGGTAATGATGTATTTAGCTCGGGGGAGCATTAATCTGTAATTTTGTTGGTTCTAGTTGACGTTTAGATTTTGTTGAAAAGCTTGAAGTTGAGTATGAATATGGTGATGAAGATGGGATGTTTGGGTGTGCAGTTTAAGCTTGTTCTTGCTGTTTTAATGATGTTTTGTTTTATTTTGCTGAATATTGAATGAAATCAATGAGAAAAATGTTTTGAAGGTGTGAGTTATATTATGATCAAGGCTTATTCAAAACACAAATTTGGTTGGGGGTAATTGATGGTTTCCGTGAATTATAATAAACAATCGAATGGAATTAACGAGAATTATGTGACAAAATTTTGTATACTCAGGGTGTTGTGGTCATGAGTGGTTATTTAGGATTTGGAGGTTGGATGAAGTTTAAGTTCAAATAAGTTGACTTAACGATGTGTAAGTAAACATTTGTTAATAATTGAACGAAAGGTAATGTGGGTGTATAACTATATGGAGTGACCTATTTTCCAAGTATGGACAGTGAAGAGAATGGAGGGAGATATGGTGACTTTGAATGTTTGAAAATCATGAACTAAGTATGGGATTAAGTGGAACTATTATTTTGGGATTTTGGAAAACGAGTTAAACTGATAGGAAAATGGGAGACTAAATTAGGAGTCATTGGACAAATTTCAAGTGTGAATTGGGTTGGACTCTTGCGACACAGTAAAAGGGTAAGGTAACTGAGTTGGTATGGATGCTAAAGGTAAATTACGTGCTTGGGTATCTTGAAAAGAGGAGTAAAGATTAATTCTTGTTGAATGTTGGAGAATAAAGTATGTTTTGAGACTCAAATGAAGAAACAGGACCAGAGCTCATTTAAAAGAGCGAAAATATCTTCAATTGGTATAGGAAAGCATGGTGTGACGTCGGAAATCAAATTAGAACCGCAAGTCGAGTTAGTAACTTAATCCCTCATAACTAAATCTTTATAGCTAACCATAATATCTCTTTTCATAATGATCGTAATAATAATGGAAAGGAAATTCATGACAATATCAAGCATGACATCCAACACCACTAACGGCAATGACTCTACTAGGTTTATCGATAATATCATTACTATTTATAACACTATGAGTAGTAATATTAAGGCCTATCATAGCTTAATAATATAAATATCATTTATGATAGCAATAATGGTGGTCATGCTAATGATTAACACAGAGGTCAAGGGATTTAAATTAAATTATTCATTAAACCAAGAAACTAAATTAAACTTCTTAATCTTGCACTAATTGCACAAATAACATATTTGAAACAGGAGTGAGGTCGCTTCTGTCGTTTCAAGCTGCCAACGCACATTCTCCATTATAAAGGAGAGATAATATCAAGGACCAGGTACGTACATTGCCTATGTTCTTTAAAAACTCACAGTATTCTCATCAATGAAAAATTAATACAAGATTCATTTAAGGAACTAAGTTTTCAATGTTTTGTCACATAAACAAGTGGCCCCGTCAATTATCATCAGGGCTTATGCCCATCAATTATCAAGGCTTATGTCGACCAATATACCCGCGCACGGCGTCAACTCAGGCTTCTTGATCGGCATGGGGGGTGAGCACCTAAAGTACGATCGTTTCAAGATGTACATCGACCAAGGGGTCCACTTTCAGATAAGAATCAGCAAATCAATTTTACTTATACATTCTCTCTCTCATGTTTGCAAAGCAAAATGTTTTGAAATGCGGTCGGCCCAACTAATTTAACATAAAACTTATTTCACTGCATTGGAATGTACGTGCTGAGCTTCGGCTCATCATTCGAATGTTTTCATGTTTTCAGTTTTAGGTATGGGAAGTAATGAACAGTCGTCCTCCTGATAAGCCGAAAGGTAGCAAACAATGGACGTTCCCCGAACATTAGCTAGTCAACGCTTGCAGTGATGATCGGTGGGTAACTTGGAGATTATGCATTGTTATTCTCTGAAACCTGAGGATAATAATGTTTAGTATTGATACACTAAGTTATCATGTCTATTATGAACTGTATAAGTAGACAAATGTTTATTTTGGGCAATTTCAAGATTGAGTAAATCAGGTAGCCTTGTTCCATCCCGAAACGACGGTAATGCCTCCAATCAAATTAAAAGTCTTCCGCTGCAAATTAACAATAGATGAGTGGTTAAGTTAGAGTAATCAGACATTAGAATTTGGGGGCGTTACATAGTGCATGGAATTTATAGAAAAAGTTGGCATATGTAACTACTTGTGACAATATGACATCAAGGCACTTAACACAAGAAAGAAATGACTTGGTTCACTTGGGCTGAAACAAGGTGTGGGGATACTCAAGCTAAAGCATATGGGAAGTCAGTTACTCCTACCTCTTGACAAAATCTATGAAAAATCAACAAAATCAAAGAAGAAAGATATAGATGCCACATGTATGCTCTTCAGCAATTTGTTAACAACATTTTCTAGAGTCAGGCAAATCATATATCCTAAATCATATTTGTATGATATAGATGCCCCACCCCCATGTATGCTCCTGATAGTTAGGCCAAACAAAATGAGCACGTATATGTACAAGGCAAAAAATTTATAAAATGCAATAGCATTCAGTGGACAGTAGTAAAAATTTCTAAGCGAAATAAATTCAGTGCAATGGTACACAAATTTGACGTCAATGTTCCAGTGGACAATAGTATCCAATAGCTGATACAGTATCAGCAAGCCCCCCCCCCCCTAAAAAAAAACAAAAAGAAAACCTCCCAAAAAAGATAGCTATAAATGTCAGATTCTATTAGCAAAGAGCACGAATATTGGCAGAATATTGGCAAAAATATGTCGAAACATAAACAGATGAAGTGCAAATTAAATAAGTTAAAACCACCAACATCCATGGCACCTCCAATGACATGAGTCTGCTTCAAACGAAAGAACAAACACCAACATCCGTGGCAACCGGCAGTAAAGAAGCAGAGATATTACACTAGCAAAGCGGGCAGCAAAGGCAACAAATCAGGGGAGCTCGAAGGTTTGACAGAGATGAAGGAAAGTTACCTTGAATTGATGATGATGCTTGCAACGAATTAGGATCCAAAGTCCAAACAAAGATGCGTTATGGGAGACCGGGGTCTGGTAGAGAGAGGAAGTGAGCGACGATGCGAGAGAAATTTTGGAGAGCAGCAGAGCACTACAGCAGCGCAGGCGCAGCGAATGGATTAGTGGAGAGAGAAGGACTCAAGGGACAAGAGTTTTCAACTTTCATTCAGAATCTAGGGTTTTCTGTTTTCAAATTTCAATATGCCCAAGTGAAAAACGAATTTCTTTGTTAATTTTAACCCAAAAATTAAAAGGGCCGCCACATCCCAAGTCCGCTAAAAAATCGAGTCTGGACAGTCCGGTTGTCCGAATTTGTCCGGACCCGAATTTTCCTCTAAATTCGGACAACCCAGACCCGGTTCAGTAAACCCGGACCCGACCCGGTTTGAATTTGGACATGCCCGAATGTTTGGATTTCAAATTCGGACATAAAAAAGTGTCCATACCCGGTTTTTTCCGGGTCGGACAAATGCGGGTATCTCGGTCGGACAATTTTTTGCCAGCCCTAGTCACAATGCCTCGTTTGACGGTACCAAAGCATTATACTTTTGGCCTTAACCTACAAAGTGTCATGGATATTCTAAACTTGGTGTTATAGCATACATTGCAAACAATATCTCTACCAAACTCAATTTAGATCTGACATGAAATTGATCAGAATCCATAATTGAATCTCACCCAAATCAAAGTTGGCTCGACTCGTCCTCTCACCTAAAGGTAACACCAACTCGAACCTTGACCGAGTCAAACCTGTCTTCAACTTGAACATTATTGATCCAAAATTGATCCAAATTTGAATTGAACCCACATCCAATTAGAGCATTGTTAACTCGAAACTAACCCGAACCAAACTAAGGCTTGACCTATACCTAAATCGAACGACCCATCGTGTGGCCAAATGAGTCGCAATTATACAATATACCTGGATTTGTAAACTTAGGATTATTTTTTTGGGGTAGGGGGGAGATTTTGCATTCTTGGCAGCAATTTAAAATTAAGAAAAGGATACCATAGGGTATAGGCATAATCTTAGGTCTATGCTTAATAAGGATGATGGTATAATTTGCACCGGACAAGCGGGTCTACTAATTGGCACAAATCCGCCTAAACCCATGATACGGCTGCGTAGATTGTCTAGTAAAACCAGGTTAGATGGGCTTGATGCTGAAATTTGGTTAGTGTAGTACTGTGGTCCATAAGCTTGCTCCAAGTCTCGGGCCGAGTGCTTAAGACCGTGGAGAGGAGACCTGCTTTTGCTTGCTGGTCTATTTATTTATTTATTTATTTGCACCATTATGGCGGCTCATTAATGTTTCCATTTTGTTTTGTTGTTTGTATGAGATGGATGCATTATTCGATTATCAAATCAAGTTGGATTTGACATCAATGGGAAGATTTGTCAGCAGGCGCATTTGATGTGACTTCAAAATACATATTATTGTTAAGAACTTGATCATTGTTTCACTTTTCTTTTGCGAAGATATGTATGTTTTCCTTTAAAGACTTGCTGCACTCTTTCGTTGAAAAAACAAAATACAAAAAAAAAAATTGAATAATAATATACAGTACTTTAGGAATATTGAATATTAATATTCTTAACTTTGAACTTGAATTTCTATGAACCATCCTATTGACCTATTCATTGTTTATATTCCAGGTTCAAATTTGAATGTGTTTTTATCGAAGTAGCGCTACAATTTTACGATGGTTTGCAATTGCATATTGTTAAAATGTAAAAATTTTTGAGCATATGAAATTGCATATGTTAAATATGCACTTACGTTACCGTCTAAAAACACATTAAAATCAGTATTAGTATATAAATAATAAATAGGCATATAATACGATGCACAGACGTCCAAGTCCAAGGTGGAAGTATAATTATTTAATAACCCCAAAATGTAGTACATTATTGTCCAAAATTCCCTAAAAAAAAAAAGAAGATCCATTTTAGGACCCAAAAAAATTGTAAAACTTGCCTACAACAATTAAGAGTTTAAAAATTTTGGAGGCCCACTTTTTTTTTTTTGTTGAAAATGGTTAAGTACATACATACTCTAGATAACCCTTCTCTCAAGGGATCTACCTAAATAGTCATCATGAATGATACATGATAGCTTAGGGAAGGGGAGTTGTAAAAAGTGAGATTATTCTAGAGCAATACTCCCATTCTAGCTATCTAGTCTGCTGCCATATTGCCTTCCCGAAAGACATGATTGATAGAGGCGGAGTTGAAAACTGATAACATAGCTCTTATATCATGTACCAACATCTGAATCCACCATGGGATATATATATCACCCTTAACTACTTGGATTACCATCCGATTGTCCCTCTCAATGTGAATATGCTTCAAACCAGCGTCTAAAGCGGCTTTAAGACCATCGCATAAAGCTGTAGCTTCAGACACCAAATTGGGTGCATCAAACATAAATCTGGTCTTAGCTTTGATGAGACGTCCTTGATTGTCTCGCGACAAATACCCCGTTGCTACACCTGCTGGAGACAAGCTGTCATCAAAGTTGAGCTTAATTATGCTGTCTGGAGGAGAGGTCCACCCAATTGTGCGGGTGGATGCAGTAGGAGGTGATAGGTGGGAGGAAGGAACTGGAGGGGAAAGAAGTGGAGATCGGTGTCGTTGTTTCCATTCCGTCCAGCTGCGTTTAGCTCGAATAAGGGAGCACATTGGATTGGGCAAAGCATTTTGGAATAGAGAGAATTACGGCTTTTCCATACACTCCAAAGTAGCATGGTAATTCGAGGGATGGTAGCCTGGCATCGAACATACTAGTCATGTAAAGCATCACGAAGGGTATGTTGTAATGTTGCGAAAGGAGGGTTGCAAATCCAACCATGTTTTGTAGCCAAATCCCAAACTCGAGTGGCAAACGAGCAAAGCGCAAAAACGTGTTCAGTATCCTCAATTTGAGATAGGCAGGTAGGACAAATAGGATTGGGTAGTCCTCTAAGCAATAAGGTACCTCTAGAGGGGAGCACTTTGTGACATAGTTGCCAAAGAAAGATATGAATTTTCGGCAGGGCATCCAACTTCCATATCCAGTTAAACTTCCATATCCAGTTAAACTTCCATGGAGACGATTTGGGACTTAAATTACCATGCGCTTTCCAAGTAGCGGACTTAACGGAGAACCGCCACTTCCTGTAAGACCCCAACAAAACGTGTCCTGAACATTGGCTAATGGAATGGGGAGATCAAGGACATGAGGAAGAACGAAAGTAGATAATACTTGCGAAGCTTCGTGACATTGCATATCTTTTCAGTAGGATGAAGTCGCTTACCTTGAGCATAGGATCCAGCGTGTTGGCACTATCAATTAATATTCAGCAAGTCTACAAGACAAGATTCATGGCACCAAGCATGTTTCCAGAAATTGATCTTACGACCATTACCTTATTTGCTTGAACAACAAAGTCTCATTGATGAAGCAAACACTTCCAGACCCAATAATGAGCTTGTTTTTGGCTAGATTGAAAAAACTGATCAGGGGAGTCACATTTGGCTTGCATATGTTTAACCCAGAAGTTATCCGACTGGGTGAGAAACTTCCAAGCAAGTTTAGCCAAAGAAGCAGTGTTAACTACCCCAGTTTTCCGCAGACCTAGTCCTCCAAACTTTTTTGGTTGACAAACTTTGTTCCAAGCCACCATTGGGAAGCCATTTTCAGTGGTCGATTTTTCCCAAAAAAATTCTGATTGACTTGTTCCAGTCTTTGAGTAACAGATGCGGGAAGTTTAAAACACTGCATAGTGTGTGCTGGTGGAGCTTCAAGATTAGACTGAATAAGCACTGCCCTCACTGCTTTCGACTATGCTGTTGCTTTCCAAGTGGTTAATTTTGTTTCAACTTTACTTAATAGGCCTTGAAAGGAACCGAGCTTAGGGCATCCTTGGAAGACAGTACATCCAAGATATCTTCCAAGCGAAGAACTATATGGAATATTAAAAATACCCACAACATGTAGCTTATCTAAGTTGGACGAATTCTTAGAGAAGATAATATTGGATTTGTGAAAGCTAACTAGTTGTCCAGACTGTTGACAAAAGGTGTCTAGTATACCTTTAAGGTTAAAAGCAACTTGGGAGGAAGCTCTGCAAAAAAGAAGGTTGTCGTCTCAAAAAAAAGACATGGGATTTTCTTTGCGGGGGGTGCAGTTTTGAATCTAATACCCGATTTTGGCTGTAACATTTCACGATGGAGTTGTTGAGCCAGTATATCCATCCATAGGATAAATAAATATGGTGAGAGGGGATCACCTTGACGCAACCCTCAATTAGGCTTTAAAAAACGATAGGTTTCATAGTTAATAATAAGTGAGTAAGAAACCGTAGTAACACATTCCTGAATCCAATTAATTCAGGTAGGATGGAAGCCCATACTCTGGAGACAATGACTCAAAAAGTCCCATTCAAGACGATTATAGGCTTTTTCCATATCTAGTTTAAGCGCAACATAACACTTTTTCCCTTTTAGATGATGGAATTTGTTCATAACTTCATGAGCTAACAAAATGTTATCATGGATAGCCCGATGGGGGATGATAGCAGTTTGCGTAGGCTGAACAAGGTGTTCTAGAATAGGACACATGCGATTGACCAGAATTTTGGCAATAACCTTGTAAAAAGTATTAGATAAACTGATAGGACGAAACTGAGACGTAACTTCCGGGTTGCCAAATTTTGGTATGAGAGCTATTAATGTATGATTGAATTCTTTGAGTAATTTACCAGAATGAAAGAAATCTTGGATTGCTAAACATACATCGTCTTTTAAGAGGGGCTAGAACTTTTGAAAGAATGAAGCACCAAACCCATCAGATCCTGGTGCTTTATATGGATTCCTTTGAAAGATGGCTTGCTGAATTTCCGCTTTGTAACAGGTTTAATGAGATCCAAGTTTTTGACAGAGGTAACTTTACGCATAATGAGGATGGGCTTTAGATTAATCCGAGGACTATGACCTGAAGTAAAATGTTGGGAAAAGTCAAGAACAAATTTGTCTTTGATCATATCAATATCTTTGATCCAACTACCAAACTCATTTTTGAGACGAGAAACATAAGTGGGACGTTTTCTGGCTGTAGCAATTTGATGAAAGGATCTTAAATTCCGATCACCAGTAGTGAGCCATTGTTTTTGAGCTAAGCGGCCCCAGTATTTCTGATTAGATAGCATTAGTTTTTTTGTATGCTTGATCAACCTATTATGCCAATGATTAAGGCGTAAATTATCGGAGTTGGCTAATAGGTGATTTTCCACATAGCTTAGTTTCGCCGTATTTTTGTCGATCTGATTCCTGTAGTTGTCTCTAAAGGTAGCTTTCCAGGTTTTTTAAGCTTTCTTTTGATGAGCTTAAGTGTTTGAGAAATACAGAACCGAGGTGAACCAAGGACTGGGTGTTGCTGCTATTGGTGGATAATAGAGTGAACCTATTCATATTGGATCCAACCTGGTTGAAATCTGAAGGGGGGTTGTTTATGGACTATAGATGGGCCTTGGATGTTAAGCAACAAAAAACAGTGATCAGAACATGTAAAGGGCCCATGAGTGATACTGGCAGCAGGATAAATATTATGCTAATCGGACCGGCTAATGGCCTGATCTAATTTCTCATAAATAATCTGACCCTGCACTTGGGATTTCAAGGTGAGAGGTCGTCCCAAATAGGGGTGGCAATGGGGCAGGTACGGGGCGGGTTTAACCGTACCCTCACCCATACCCATTTTAAAAATTAATACCCATATCCATACCCATACCCATCGGGTATTATAAAGTTATATCCATACCCATACCCATTGGGTACAGCGGGTATGTGGGTTTTATTCGGGTACATATAGACAAAAAAGAATTAAACCCATTTTGTACCCATATTCGATATCAAATATTCAATATGTCATATTAACACTAAGTTTCCGATGACATATCATATCACATCAAATACAACTAAAAATTTGCCAATCAAAATAATAAATTCGCAGTTGACAATTACAGTTTGAAACAAAATATTCTGTCGAAGTTTGGAATATCATATAATTCAAAGCAACTAGCAAAATATTCAATTACAAGTAACAAATTAGAACTTTAAACAAACGGGTATGGATTTTATATGGGGCGGGTATGAGACGGGTGCGAGGCGGATATTAATAAAACGGGTATGGGGCGGGTACGAGCTATACCCATACCCATTTTAACAATACCCGCCCCATACCCATTTTTTTTCAATTTTCCCCACCCATATCCATACCCATTGGGGAGGGTTTTGCGGGTTTTAGACGGATACGAGTTTTTTTGCCAGCCCTAGTCCCAAAGCACAAAGACTAGTTACATTGATTTTATTTAAGAAAAACAGGAAGTTTTTTGCATTTTGAGGGGGAAATTGGTGCCCCCGTTATCCGTGCTATCTTCTAATTCATTAAAATCACCTATAAGGCACCATGGTGTGTCAATAATTGTATTTAACTCAGATTGATGGTTCCAAAATAATGGTTTTTCAGATGTTTTTGTCAGAGCATAAATACTTGAAATTGTAACCAATTGTTGTGTTTTTACATAAAGGACAAGCATATGAATAAAGCGTTGTTCTTTCAGCAATACATTAGCAAGAATATTAGTATTGTTCCATAGTGTCCACGTTGTTCTTTCAGCAATACATTAGCAAGAATATTAGTATTGTTCCATAGTGTCCACATACCATCGGAATGATTTATAGGGTTCACAAAATCATAATAATCAAAACCAAAATGGGAGATGAGACATTTAATTGTACTTTCCTTCACCATTGTTTCAGTAAGAAACAATATATCAGGTTGATGGGAACAAATAAGACAACGAGCTTCCTCACGTATTTGCGGTTTTTTTCACACCTTGGAATTATTTTCATAATGAAAAATTGGGGAGCGCGGTGTTGTACCAAAACAAGATCTCTAGAAACAATGACAAATAATTATTCTGAATGCAGGTAGTAGCCGAATCAAAAGCAAAAACAAAGTGAGTGCCTCTACACATTTGAAGAGTCACATCTTGTAGGGACATATGTGGCCTCCAATAATGCCAAATTGGATCCCAGTTCCATAGAACTTTGTCGGCTATTCCACAGCCATACCAAAGAGGCGGCCAAGCAGAGTAGTGAATAGAGCACCGCCAGTAGAACCAAACAAAATAATGAATGTAGCGATAACAAGGTCTTAGATTCAAATCAATCATCACGGACCTAGGGTCACGGTGGCATAGTCGTCTCCTTAAGTCCAATAACGCAACAGCATTGGGCCGTGAATATATCACTCGCCAATAGGCACAGAAACAGGACATCCACACGAGAAGCCTAATAAATGGTCCATGTATAAAGGGGAGCATAGGCCAGCCACGAGCAACCAAAAGCAAGAAAATGCAAATAACAAACCATACATATTGTCGACATAAACTCAGATCCCACACTGGTCATCATCATTCGCAACAACCAAACCCATTGGTGCAGTGCCAGAGCTGGAAGAACGGAGGTCTCAAAGGTGAGCCTACACCAAACAAAGCTATGAACAGCAGGAGGGGGGCTGTAATGGAGTGGGAAGCCCAGTCTAGAGATACACGAACTAAATTGTCCTCCTGCAAATTGTCCAAACCAGAAACCCTGATTGATTCCAAACTTTCGTAAAAGAAAGTGATTCCAGTAATATTCCAAAAGTGTATGTGAGAATACACTTAAATCCGTATACCAAGAACATAAAAAAAAAATAAGGATAAAGACGATGAAATATCCCAAGTAAAAATTTGAGAATAATGCCTCATAAAAAAATGTATGTTAGTATACGAGATCTGTTGACCCTTTCCTTGTGTAAGGTTTTGATGATGTCAAACACAAATGTATTAGTCCTTATAATGATTTTATGCTTTGATTGGCTAATAAAGTTGGTTGAGAACAGTGATTAAGAACAGAGCTTGTACGATCAGTTGAAGTTCCAGAAACAGGTTCTAACCGCAATACTTCAAGTCCAAGAACAACATGAAGTTTCAGGAACAAGCTTCAGGAACAGTTCTTAGCAGTATCAAGGTTGTTGACATTGCGAGTCAGCTGCTGCATCAACAAGAAGTCATGGTTTTGGTAGTATTTTTTTTATTAGACTTCTGTTAATATGCCAGTGAGAGGATCTCAATTTCATGTTCGCTTTTGAAAAATCTTTTTGACACTCTGGGAACAGGTCCTGATCCTGACTGGGAACAGTTCCTGGTAAAGCACCCTGAGTGTTCTCAGCAAACGTCTGGCAAAAGATTTTACAATCCGGTTCTATTTTTGGGTTGATGATTTTTGCTACTTGATAAAGTTTTTTTTTTTAACTGCAACCCAACAGATTTTCAAACTTAAAATCTCTAATTTTTTTTGGGATAAGATTTGGATAAGGCTATTTTTAGCAAAGTCCTATTTTTAGCAAAGGCTATCTTATCTTCCTTCTCCTATTTTTTAGCAAAGTCCTAAGACTGTGGAAAAGGCTGGAAGTTGGCTGCTGGAATATATGGTTCTTATTTCACGTTAGTAGTGAAAGAAGCGCAGCCACAAATACTCTCTACTAGCCGTTTTATTTCAAGCTATAAAAAGGAGTTTTTGCCAACGTTTTGAGCAGGGGTTTTTCATATTTTTGTGAGTTGTTTTGAGCCAAATTTTCAGAGTGAAAAACCTGTAAAAGAGAGCAAAAATTGAGTCTTCCTCATTGGCATACTAGGCGCTTCATTGTACCTTACACTTGCTTTATTAGAAGTTGTTAAGTAAGGTGTATTCTCTTGTTAAAATAATAGAGTTGTCCTAAGTTTAAGGTAACTAAGGACGTGGCGTGTTTGTCTAGGGTAGACAATTACGTGTTGTTGCAAGTTGTAACGTGGGGTGTTTGTCTAGGGTAGACAATCACGTGTGGTTGCAAGTTGTAACGTGGGGTTACTTTTGTAACGTGTTCAGCCCGTTAGTAGAATTTTTGTGAAAATCCTACAGAGGTAGGTCGTGGTTTTCCCACCTCAGATGGGCTAGAGGTGGTTTTCCACGTAAAAATCCTGTGTCTTCATTGTTATTTTTGCATTCATTCTTACCCCGAACACATTACGAAAGCTTGACAGGAACAGTTCCCTGCCAACCATACGTTGTTCAGAAACTGTTCTCCACGAGTGTTTTCAAAAGTGCGAAAATCTGTCACACACAATTCACCCCCCCCTCTTGTGTGAGTAGCCTCATAAAAACAACAAGATCTATAATAACAAGAAGGGAATTCAAAATAGGACCAGCAAAAAATCATGGTGACAGAACAAGTAAAAACATTCATTGTCAAGCACTGCACAGTTAGAGAAACCGTAGGAGGAAACCTGTAATCCCATCTGACTAACCATAACAAAGTCCCAGAGGAGGTGCGTAAACTGAAAACATGATAAGTAATATAGAACCAAAAAAATATAGTCAAGACAACATCTTTCATATATAACCCACAAAAGCCTCTGTCCATAACCCAACAAGGGTCTGATATACAAACTAAATAAGAGGCAACACGTCCAAAAGGAACCACCCAGGACAGAAATACACATACATAACATTGTAGCTTAATCTTGGAAGATCCAAAAAACAAACAGATCCCCAATGTGAGTCCCGTGGAACCACAAGCT
This sequence comes from Selenicereus undatus, assembly GCA_017589665.1. Taxonomy (NCBI): domain Eukaryota; kingdom Viridiplantae; phylum Streptophyta; class Magnoliopsida; order Caryophyllales; family Cactaceae; genus Selenicereus; species Selenicereus undatus. The sequence continues at coordinate 9,260,755 of JACYFF010002017.1, read as the reverse complement.
GCCTAAACTACACCAAAATACGAATGACACCTAAATTTGGAACCCCAAAACCAACCCCATAACATTATCACAGATAAGTGTAAGAGGAGCAAAGTTCTTCACCGTCCTCCAGGCATCATTTTTTTGAGGATTCAGAGGAGTGTTGAGGAGCATCATCGCCTTCTAAATTGAGAAAGATATCCATATCATCCTCTTCATCAATAGGCAGATCAGAATCATGTTTTGGGATAATGGGAGGAACCACACTTATTCTGATCTCCAATGAAGTAGAAGACTAGTAAGCAGACTCCAGATTATGCCCTGCATCTGTTACCAATTCACCCCAGCACTAGAAGCGTCAGAAAGAACCACAGTAGGAGTGGCTTCAAGCATGACAACAGTAGTTACCTTAGGTGTTGTAAACTGAGATGGTGCAGGTAGAATGCCTCACTTTCGATGAGCGTTGGGTAGTCTGCTTCGTTTTTTAGGCGAAACAGTCACCCAGTTCTTAGAAGGAGTAGTACCTCGAGCCCCACAAGTAGTAGGTGCAAACACACTCTTCGATTGAAGGGTGGTTGCCCCAAATTTTTCAACAACAACCTCAAACACATTCTTGGGAGAATTAGGGCAAGCTTCAAGGGCATGAGCCGCGCTACCACATATAGCACAATTTCATGATGCCCTTCATATGAAATGCGCAGATGAATACTATCTGAGGTAGGAATGATCGAAGTACCCCGAAGAGGTTTGGTAACATCCACATTAAGACATACCCGAGCAAATTTGCCTTTGTCCCTATTCAGAGTGTATTCATCAGCTTTAAGAAATACCTCGACCCCGGATAAAAGAGAAGCAAGCTGGGTGTCTTCCAATATTCTTGGGGAAGCCTAGTGATGGTTGCCTATTGAAACATGAGTGATACTAGCGGAATACGGATCAAACATCGTCACCCAAGGCCATAAAACAAGATTCAGGCCGCTCATAAACCAAGGCCGATTAGTCCAAACAAATTCCCGATCATGCACATAAGAGAACTTAAATAAAATCCATCAATTGCCGTATCCACATAATCAACTTGCCCCTTAACCTGAGTCCAATCCCTTTTAGTTTTAATACGAATAAGATAAAAAGGAATAAAATCCCCCTAAATTTTTCCAAATAGGCTCATGATAGGTAAATCAAAATCGAGGGGTAGTGGCCAGGTGGAAGTTACCTTATGCGTTGGTTCCAGGTTACTTGAGGTAGGATAAACATGACATTCTGTCCGAGTTCGAGGAACAGAACCACCACTGAGACTTCCCATTCCTAGCATAACAGCCCAGGAGAAGGTTGAAATGGCCTCCTTATCCTTATCACTTGGATTATTATGAGAGCTTCCATCTAGGTCAGTTGGAAGCTGAGATCCGGGAAGAGGACCATCATGGGAAAATTGAGAAGAACGGAGTAGATTAGCATTGTGGAGAGGAACAGAAGATTTAGAATCAGCTGTGGGTAGAGAGGGTTGGCTAGGAGGTACGTCAAACATTCGCAATAAGGGAAGAGGAGGAACAAAGCATACAATGATGGGGGAATGCTGGTTCGGCTATTGATAAGAGACCAGGACAGAAAGAATGAATGGATAAGTAGACAGCACACACACACAAACCAATGACTTAAATTATTAGGAGAACAAAGCCAATAAAACCACTTAATAGACCCAACCACATACCACAGGAAATAGATTAACAAAGAAGAACAACAATGACTTAATAAAGTAAACACAGATAATGATGTTTTGTCAAGCCAAATGCTATTAGGGTGCACTAATCGGATAATCAAAGGGCAACAACCTCATAACTCCAGAACAAGCAGTAAGTTAGTATTCCAAACTCAAGACATCATTTGCAAGAAATTACAGTCAGATCTTACCAAAGGTGCTCTCAAATGATAATACCTATTACCATAGGATGCCAGATCGTAGATTTGTAAAGTGACCACATTAGGACAATCATCATGATTATCCGTAGGTGTAGAATCCACAGAGATCCTCCATGCTTCAATTAATGCATCTCTCTCACCGGAAGTGTGAAAGGATGAGGGGGAAGACAGTAGATCTAAGGCATAAAATAATATACACCCTGTGAGAAAGAGGAAATAATCGCAGAATAACCCAATTAGATCTAAAAAGCTGTAAAGTGTCCCGATATGGTGGGCAGCGAAGGGGGGCTGAAATGATGGCTACTTTAGAGGTGGTAGCAAGCCAAAGAACTACCAAGGAGTGGGGTTTGAGGGGGGCTACAAGTGGATCTGTCTTAAATACATAGGATAGAACATTGACAAAGCAGAAGGGAAAGCACTGAAAAGACTGAAAATTGGCGGTGGGAGACTGAGAATGGGCGGTGGATGTGACAGGGAAAGGATCTGGAGGCTTCTTGATTCACCATATTGAAAAATATGGATGGTGGGGAGGTGGCAAGCTGACTTAGAGCAGAAGGAGTGCGCTCTCTCCTCGCTAGGGAAACCAAAAGGCGAATTGCTCACCCACAGAAGGAACAAATGTAAAGAGTAGTCTTGTATACACTATGAAATATATAGTGGTGGTTTAGTAGACATATTAGAATTATCAACAAAGTAGAATAATAACGCATTTACATATGTGGTGCCTAGGAGGAGCATGCATAACCACTGTAGCAAATGAGAAGCACGTCTCCAACAAAGAAAAATATTTAAGCACCACTATTTGTTAACAAAAAATAATTAGCTACATCCTCCTTCTGAACAAAGTCTCCAAATTCTGTCACCCAAAACTCACCAAAATATTCTGAACCCATGACATCCTGTGCATATGAAAAAACAATCACATTCAAACGGTAATTAGTATGTGAGGAAGATAACTGAATGCAACATTTATGCATGTTATACGAACCGTTGTTTGTATATTTTCTTCAATATCACTAGGATAACAGAGCATGGTTATTGATTGCGGAAATATGATCTCCCCACTAGGCCCATCTCAGTTGTCTCATAGGCCAAGCCCATGCTCCTGAAAATGGGCTTCTAGCGGGACCCTAGGGGCTTTCCTCAGGGACTCATTAGCCAAACCGGCGGCCCATTCGGGGCAACCAAGGTAAGATTACTGTTTTACTCCTTGCAACAGGGACTATAAATAGTCACTTACCCACCTCGAGAAAGGGGTTGGCAGTCTGTCTCTTCCTTAGACTCATATTACTTTCTTTCTCTGTCTGCACACTTTTGACTAGGATCCTTGATTGACTTAGCCGTTGGAGAGGCATTCCCCAGCCCACAACCCGGGGGTTCCCTTTCTGCGGGTTGGGCCTTGGAAGAGGAGGACGCCAGGTGTTGCTCACGTGAAATCCGATAAGCTCGTTCTTTCGTCCCACGCCATCACCTGTGCACACCACGAGAATCTTCGGAATCAGATTGGCGACGTCTATGGGGAAAGAGCGGTAACGATGGTTGTAAGTGAAGGTACACGAGCTCGGACTAGGAAAGACAAGGCCCCTGCGGTCAACGCCTCGGTGCCTCTTGAGGTTTAGGGCACTCAGAGAGCTTACGGGCGAATCCCTGGTTGAATAGTCTGCATCGTTCCCGAGAGAAAAGCTTACATTATGGTGGACGCCTTAAAGAACTTCATGTCCACCATGATAGATACTATCATGCAGCAGGTCTCAGAGCAGGTCCAAAGGGCCATGGAAGTCGCGAATTCAGCGAGGCCACGCCCTCACTTTGATTACGTGCCCACTACAACTTGCACACCCTCCCACTGGCTTACGCGCGTGTCATCTCCTCGTCACACTGATAGGGATTGTAAGGCCTCGCAGTCGAACCGGAATGGTCGACCCCGGACGGGGAACCATGATTGGCTCCCCGCGGCTACCACCCGGCCAAGTAGCTGGCCCGACCAGGGCCAGTCAGCTAAGTACACCACCACTTCGACACCCTATGCAACTCATTCCAGACGAACCGCCTGGTTCGAGGAGCAGGAGCAGACCTCCAAACCTCGAAGGGAAACTTTAGGCTGGCCACAACGTACCCCAGAGCGTTGTTCCCGCCGTGAACGCACTTGAAGCCCTCCCCAAAGGGAGGCCTGCAGCCCTGGACCGTACAGAGAAGATCGGTTCTCGGCCGGAACTTCAAGGCCCGGGCTGGTCAGGAGAAGCACGTCTATCATTGAGGTCGAGCGACATCCTGAAACCCCCATTAAGGTTTTAGGAACAGCTACTCAGCCAGTAGCTTTTCCCTTCTCCACACCGTTTAGTACGAAGATTATCAACGTTCCACGCTACGGGAAGGTTAAGATGCCCGCCATAGACCTATGCGACGGGACTACTGATCCCGAAGAGCACCTAGGGGTTTACAAGGCGCAGATGTATGTTCAGGACGTGGACGGCGCGGCATACTGTCGTTATTTCCCTGCTACCCTGAAAGGGGTAGCACAGTCATGGTTTAACGGCTTGACCTCGTGAACCATTTCTTGGTTTCAAGATTTGGTTGACAAGTTCATTAGCCAATACATTGTTAGTCGGAAGGAGAGGAGAACCAGCATATACCTCTCGAAGATCAAACAAGGGCAGCAGGAATCTTTGGCTGAATTCGTCAAATGCTTCCACGAGGAGGTGGTCTTGATCCTGGACTTAGAGGTTGGATTGGAATACACCTCCTTTCTAAATGGCTTGAAGAACAGGTGCTTCAAGTTCTCCTTAGCCTAGTAGAAGGAGATCACATTAGCCGAGGCCTTGAGGTAGGCCGCAAACTTCTTTCGTGCCACAGAGATATGCACTGACAACTCGGACGCCCCAAAGAAGGCTAGGACCCTTGTGGACAAGAACCCTAGTCGTGGCGACAAGAATCATGGCCCCCGCGAGAGGAGGCCACAACTCGAGGTAGTCGACCCTCGATTCACCACGGACCCTAGAAGCATCCTCATGAAGGTTAGGAGACATCTCATATTCCGGAGACCACCACCAATAACCGTACCCCCGAAGCCCCACAGTGCACGAAAGTATTGTGAGTTCCATGAACAGAATAGGCACACCACGGCCGAGTGCCACGAGCTAAAAAAGCCCTTCACGAACTGGCAGACAAAGGTCAGATTGACCGTTTCCTAAAGAAGGGCCCACGCTTTCTTCAAGGAGAATGAGAACCCGCACAGCCCTAGCCGTGGGATGAAGAGTGTTCTACGAAGGTCGTGGCTACCTCGCCGGGGGTTATGCGGGAGGTATGACCCAGTCATCTTGGAAGGCCCAACTCAGAGGCGCACAACAAGTGCTCATGGCTGAGCAGGGGGCTCATGTGATAGTGCCCACCATGGTGTTCAGCAGAAGTGAAGCCCTGCGTCTCCACACAACGTTCCCTTGGTGGTTGAGATGAAAGTAGCTAGTGCAATTGCTCGAAGGATCCTGATCGATATGGGAAGCTCCGTGGACATCATCACTTGGGACTGCTTGAAGAAACTGACATACCTAGGATGGGACATTGTCCCCTTGGTGCACCCCATTTAAGGCTTTGGAGGGGCAGGAGGTGAATCCCACCAGCATGATTCGCATCCCTTTATGCTTGAGAGACAAGCTAAAGGCCAGGAATCTGAAAACTGATTTCCTGGTCGTCGACGTACCCACGGCCTACAACATCATTCTGGGACACCATACCCTCCACAGGGCGAAGTCCGTCATCGCACCGTACCTGCTCCAACTTCAATTTGAGGCTGATGATAGAAGCGTCAGAATAATGGAAGGAGACCAACGAGCCGCTTGCGAATGCTACTTTGTGAGCATTCGCCCTCTAGTGGAGCGAATGACTAAGCGAGGACCCGACGGACCATCCCAGGCAGGCAAGAAGCCTAGAGGCGGGCCACCGTTTATGGTTCCCGAAGCCCTGGTAATCGACAATATAGCCTCAACCGAGCTCGAACGACCTCGCCCTAAGGGCGCAGACGGTGTAGAGCAAGTCCCTTTAAAGGAAGGACACCCCGAGCGCACGGTCCAGCTAGGCTAAGAGATGACATCCGCCGATCGACATTCGCTAATCTCACTTCTGTGAGAGTACAAGGATGTGTTCGCCTTCGAACCCGAGGAAATGCCATGCATTGCTCCAACTGTCATGGAGCACCGGTTGAAGTGGACCCTCTCCATAGCTCAGTTGTCCGGAATAAGCGCCACATGGGCCCAAAGAGAGCAGCTGCAGCCAACGCTGAATTACAGAAGTTGTTGGAGGCAGGATTCATTCGAGAGTGTCAGTACCGCAAATGGATCTCCAATGTGGTTTTGGTAAAGAAACCCAATGGGACGTGGAGAATGTGTGTGGACTTCACGGATTTGAACAAGGCTTGCTGGAAGGACAGTTATCTGTTGCCAAAGATTGATAGGCTGGTGGCCGCCATAGCTGGGCACGCCTTGTTGAGTTTCATGGATGCCTTCTCCGGATACCACCAAATACCGCTCTGCTCGGATGATAGGGAAAAGACTGCATTAATCACGAATTGAGGCCTACACTGATATAAGATGATGTTGTTCGGTCTAAAAAATGTGGGAGCCACCTATCAATGCCTCGTCAACAAATTGTTCGAGCCCCTCATTGGGAAAACTATGGAGGTCTACGTTGATGACATGATAGTAAAAAGCAAGAGCGATGTTGACCACGACCACAACTTGAGATGGACGTTCGACATACTTCGGGCCTTCAGTATGAAGCTCAACCCCAAGAAATGCGTGTTCGGAGTGTGGTTGGGAAAATTCCTTGGATTCATGATAAGTAGCCACGGGATTGAGGCTAATCTGGACAAGATTCGAGCCATCTTGGATATGAAACCACAAAGGAATGTCAAAGAAGTACAACGCTTGACCGGGTGTATAACTGCACTGGACTAGTTCATGTCCCGTTTCGCGAACAAGTGCCAACCGTTCTTTCGTGTCTTGTGGAAACGTGCTAACTTCGCCTGGGACCAGGAGGCCGATGAGGCCTTCCAACGAAAGACGTACCTGGATTAGCTGCCCAAAATTGCAAGCCCCTTCACGGCAGAGATCCTTGTCCTATACTTGGCCGTTTTGGAGCACGCTGTTAGCGCACTCCTTGTGGTGGAGCGAGCCAAAGGAGCAAATCTTGATGTATTATGTGCGCCACGCCTTGGCAGGGGCTGTTAAATGTGAAATTTTAATATTCATTTTTTTTTGAAGTACTCCATTAAAAAAAAAAATGGATACCATGACTAGTTACGAGCTACGGAAACTAGAAAAATATGTGCATGCGTTGGCTTCTGGTCCGATCAATATCAGCCCAAATCAAATATATATATATATATATATATATATATATATATATATTTATAAAATAAGGGGGTAAAGTGATTGTAGCAGATCACGTGGGTTTGTAAAGTCTCAAAGACAAAAGGCAAAAGCAACTTGCATGGCATTGCTTGTAATTTGCATTAACATAGAGGTGTTGGATGGATGACAATAAACAAAAAAAAAAAAAAGAAGAGGGGACTTAAAGAGGTAGTGGGCTGCCCACGTCTAACCACCACTTTGCTATGAACTGATCACTTTCTCCTAATTATAAGAAGGGGAAAAGAACTAAGTAGGAAAAAAAAGGAGGAAAGTGAAAGCAGAGACCAAAAAAAAAAAGCACAGAGCAGCACTACGAAGAAGAAAAGGCGAGAAACAGATTAGAAGAAGTAGAAGCGATTAAAGCAGGAATAAAGTCTAGTCTTCTCGATCCACAAGTTGAAGCCAACTAAAATCGAAGGTAATACATCAATGAAGTGTAAATGGTTGTTGCCTTTCCAAAATCACCATTTTTAGTCTCATTGTTGCCGTGGTTATTCATGAAGAAGCATATTCACGAGCCTCCAAAGTTCCAGCAAAAAAAAAAAGGAACAACAAACAATACCCAAGCTTCAAGCCTAGTTAAGATTATAACCAAAAAGACGGGAAGTACCCTACCGGAATCCTCGGTTCCTGCCGGAACTGTGAAGATTACGGATCCTACTGGATCTCAGTTCCTGCCGGAACCGACTATTAAACCCATCGATCTTGCCAGATCATCGGTTTTTCTTGGACTCGTAAATAAAATAGCCTTAACAGGACTGTTGAGCTGGAATAAATTCAAGCACTTGGGGAAAGAAAAGATTAGCAGTGATATAAACAGCATAGATGATAATATTGCACATCTCAAGCCAATTTTTACCATGAACACAAAAAAAAAGAAAAAAAAATCAAAAAGAAGATGTGCTTAACGAAACTAATCTGTTGAGGAAAAAAAGAAAGAGATGATCTTCTGTGGGCTAAAATAAGACAAAAAGCCTATGTCATATTAAAGAAAGCAAAAAAAAAAAAAA
>JACYFF010002017.1:9236257-9252434 GCA_017589665.1 Selenicereus undatus | reverse complement strand
TCAAAATAAACCGATGTACATTTTTTTGCGCGTCGGAAAGTTGTGTTGTGAATATTTTTTATTTTTATTAAATTTTTACCCAACAGGGGCTAAAGCTAACTATCCTCTTATAGTGAAATTTGGCTTTGCCCTGGTCATGCCCAGTTGAAAGCCACGACCCTACTTTGAAGCCCACAAAATTATGGTATTTATCGACCAGCCCTTGCAGAGGGGGTAAATGACAGGTTGGAGAGGTGGAGGCATACGCTGGAGGCTACGGGTTTTCGGTTGAGTAGATCGAAGACGGAATACCTCCACTGCTGTTTCAGCGGGAGGATAGAAGAGGGGGGAGAAATCGTACTGGATGGGAGGGCAATACCGAAGGTCGCTAAATTTAAGTATCTCGGTTCAATCATCCAGCAGAATGGAGACATTGACGAGGATATAAGCCACCGGATTAGAGTGGGTCCGGCTCCGTAGGAGGCAGTAGCTTAGGTGGGGTGGGGCGGGTCGGGTTTTTTTTGTGGTTTGCTTGCCTGCAGGTCATGCTTCTTCTGGGATATGACGGCACAAAGCGCCCCTGGTGGGTTGAGGTATGTCTCCGCTCCCTACTTTTTTTGTGTTTATCTGGACCCTTTTCTCTTCCTCTCTCTCCCTCACTCGGTTATTGGGTTTTGCAACCGTTTTCTATATAAACCGTTTTCTCAAAACTGTTTTGTGGGTCTTATGGAATCAACCTCTCTATGGGTAGAAATACCGGTAGAGGTAAGGTTGCCTACAGCTGGATCTTCCCAGACCCCGCGAAAGCGGGACCCACACTGGGAGTTTGTTGTTGTTGTTGTATCGACCAGCCCTTGCAGAATGTCCTTCAGAGGTTGGACGCCTCCAGACGGCTCCTGAAGTGGGTCGTCGAGTTGTCACGCTATGACATGGTCTTTGAACCGCGGTGAGCCATCAAGGCCTAGGCAATGGCTGAATTTTTGGAGGAGAACATCACTCCCGGGTCAGACGACGAGTCACACCCCTGACCTCGGAGTCTATACGTCGAGGGTTCCTACTCCACAGATGGGAGCGGGGCTGGCCTCATCATCGAAAGCCCCGACGGGGAGCGACATGAACATGCTTTGAAATTCTCTTCAAGGCATCCAATAATGAAGCAGAGTATGAGGCCCTAATCATGAGAATTGAGCTATGCTACACCGCAGGACGTGACTTGGTCTGGGCGTTCTTTGACTCCCAGCTGGTGGTTAGTTAGCTCAATGAAACATATGAAGCTAAGGACGACACCATGTTGGCATATGTTCGTCGAGTATGGGAGGCTACCAAACTATTAAAGCATTTTGTCATCACGCATATCCCTCGATAAGAGAACCGGCAGGCTGATGCACTTTCTAAATTGGCAAGTTCGTCTGACAATGGGAAGCCCAAAAACATTCAGTGGGAGACCCTGACGGAGAGGAGCATGGATCCACATGAAGTGCTATGGTTAGACAGAAGCTCTACATGGATGGATCCTATCCGTGTGTACCTTGCTTATGGTACCCTGCCCACGGACCAAAAAGAGGCCGATCGGGTCAAACGACGATCAAATTGGTTCACTATATGCGAAGGGATGTTGTACAAACGGTCTTACGCCCAACCGTTTTTACAATACGTAACACCAGAGGAGGGAAAAAAGATACTAGAAGAGTTACATAAAGGCATTTGTAGCGGACATACTGGCGGCCGGACCTTGGCCGTGACGACCATACGAACCGGCTACTACTGGCTTAGCTTACGAGAAGACACCATGACTTTGGTGCGAACTTGCGACAAGTGCCAGAAGTTTGCTCCCATCCAGCGAGTTCCCTCTATCCTCATGACGCCAATTGTCAGTCCTCTGCCGTTCGCTACTTGGGGCATAGACATCTTCGGACCTTTCCCTAAAGCAATGGGACAGCGCAAATACCTCTTTATGGCGGTTGACTACTTCACCAAGGGGATAGAGGCCGAAGTCGTTGCCTCCATAACCACAGCTGAAGTATGAAGGTTCATACGGAAGAACATCATCACTCACTTCGAAGTTCCCCGTGCCATCATCTTCGATAATAGCAGGCAGTTTGACATTGCTAAGCTCAACGACTATCTCGGCACCTTGGGGTGCCAAGCCCGATTCACCACTGTTACCCACCCTTAGACCAACGACCAAGCGAAAATAGCCAACAAATCCTTTCTCCACGGTTTACAGAAGAGGCTTGATGACGCCTAGGGAAAATGGGCGGATGAGGTACATGGCGTCCTATGGTCCCTACGAACCACTGAGAAAACAATTACCAGTGACACTCCGCTCATGTTGGCCTATGGGTCCGAAGCCGTCCTGCGCGTAGAAGTTGCCCTCCGCACCGATCTACTAACAACCTTCCAATAGGAACTAAAGAACCCAGCACTCTGAGAAGCCTTGAACCTCCTCGCCTCTGTCCGTGGGGATGCCCTACTCCGCAAAGCATTATACAAGCTCTGCATCGCTCGCCTTCATAATCGTCTAGTGAGGCCATAGTTATTAGGGTAGGAGACTTTGTTCTTCGATGCATGGAGGTCGTGGCTCTCGTAGGGGAACACGACAAACTCACTGCTAACTGGGAAGGCCCATACAAGGTTACCTCCCAAGTCCGACCTGGTATGTATTACCTAGAGACCACCAACGACTCCCCTATACCGCGGACTTGACATAACAGCAATATGAGAAAGTACTACTCCTAGGTTTATGCTTTGGTTTACGTCAAACAGTCATGTACTCTTCGTTTACAAGAAATAAAAACAGAGCCCACAGTGGAAAGTTTCATGCCCATAGGTTGTCCTCCATTTTCATGAGCTCGGCCTTTTGGCCGGTCGCTATACTCTTGGCCCCAATAGGGCTAAGGATCCTTGAGCACAACCTTATGGTCGGTCGCTATACTCTTAGTCCCAATGGGTCCTAAGGCTCCTTGAGCACGACCTTATGGCCGGCTGCTAAACTCTTAGCCCTAATGGGGGCTAAGGGTCCATGAACTTAGCCTTTTGGCCGGTCGCTATACTCTTAACCCCAATGGGGGCTAAGGTCCCTTGAGCAAGGCCTTATGGCCGGTCGCTGTTGTTGAAATTTAGGGAATGTGAAATAACTGAAAAGGAAAAGCCGCAAGCGTACGACTGACGTCGTAGTACTTGAGGGTCGAGTCCACAGCGACGATGGAAGAGTTTTAGGACATAGAAAGTGAGGATTAACTAATTAACTACACTAAACTAAATGAGATTATTTAAAGCAATCTAACATCCTAATTCAACTAAACGATCATCCAAACTCTCAACTGAATCAAAGGCACGCAACTTAAAACTGAAACCAGTACTGAGCAGCAGGCCTACAATTCGAAAAACTGAAACCAAGCCCCAAATTGTGAAAGCTCACCGAGACATCTACTAAAATCAATCCTACAAACTTGAAGCTGAAATGTATCAACACCTAGAATTGTCCTGAACCTAGGCAAAGCAAATCAGGCAAATAATGAAAACAGGGGAATTGAACAGCCCCTAAAACCAAAACCATGCTTCAACACAATCAAGCCAGCAAACAATCGAAACCCAGACCAACTTATCCTGAACAAGCTAAATTGAAGCAACAGGGGAGCAAAACAACGATGCACTACCAGAGCACGAACAGAGCAGCAGGGGAGGGGGAATTATGAATTTCGAGCAACTTAAACTAAAAGAATTGCAAAAGATTAAGGGGAGAAATCAAACCCAATTTGTGTCCACGAACAGGAGGAATCGACAATGTAACAAATCGAAACAGAACATGACTCAAAGACCACCATGACCAGGGAGAGGGAAAGCTCCAATTTACTCAATATTACCCAAAAATTGTTGCAATTCATGGATGAAGATTCGAAATCAAAACTCAATTACATGGAATTAAATGCGGAAAACGAACCTAAGATCGAATCCCTAATCGAACCCGAAATTTTGAATAAGAAAACAAAAACGAAATTAAAGTAAACTAAACCTAAAACTGAATTTAAGCCTAAACTCACCCTAGGAATTACCTCCTAAATTACCTAGCCTCCTTCAATGGCGTCGCGAGCTTGAATTTATACTCGAACCATTTGATTTCCAACCCTTCGATGCGTGGTGCCGTGGACGGTGGATGAAAGAGACAACAATGAAGGATGTCGTGGCAACCGATGCGGAAATTGCGGTGGATGAGGATGAGAAGGTGATTAGTTGTCGAGCAGAGAGAATAACCGAGGATGGGCATGGTGATGGAGGTTGAAGAAGAAGGGATTTTTGGGTTTCGGTTCTGGGTTTCGAGTGAGGAGGAGAGAAAAGAAGAAGGGGAGGGGCGGTGTCATGTTAGAGTCACGTGAAATACACGCCGGCTGGGGAAAAGAAGCGGACCAGTTTTTTTTTTTTTAATTTCTATATGAATCGGTTCAGTTCAATGTTGGGCCGGTTCGGGTTTTTTGTTCAAAATGAGCCGGATCATGGCAATTTTGGCCCGGTTCAAATCGGTTAAGCCCGGTTCTTCAATTCCCTACATTTTTCACCATTTTCTCGCCTTTTTGGCCATTTTTTCCGAAATTATTCAAAACCTGCAAAATAAAATAAAATTAGATAAAAACCTTAAAAATATGATTATAACGAGCATAAAACAGGTGTAAAAGTACGCTAAAAATAGCTCATTTTTGGTACGAACAAATACTCCTAGACCAAGATTTTGCTCGTCCTCGAGTAAAATAAACTAAACTAACTAAAAGAAAATGAAAAATAAGAAAAGAAAATCCTAACTCATTGTCATATGAATCACGATTGCGTTTAGCGTATGCAACAAGCCCTTTAAACCCCTTGGACTCCCAAGTGGACGAGTGAGGTCTCATGAGGGTTTTCAAGTGAAATACCCACAAAAATTATTCCAAAATTAAAGAAAAATATTTTTGGGTTTTTCTCAAAACTAATATGTTCAAAACTCGGGAAACACATGCTCACATTATAATCAGCTAAATCACCCATGTACTCAATTATTGACTTGCATATACACAAAATGTACTCCAAAGCCCTCTACCTCCTAAATGACATCAAAGCACTAATTTTTCAGCCCATTGAACATCAAGATTTTGAATTCATCTCGGTGCTCGTGTGCAGGTGTATTATCATCCCAGGGTTCTGATTTACCAGAATTAGACACAATCCCACTTGGTTAACACAACTACATTATTCTCGTGCTAATTTTGGAAGCAAGCTTTTCCAGGGGCAGTATTGCCTCAAAGGGTAACACCCAGTAGCACGTGCCTCAAAGGGTAACGCCCAGTAGCACGTGCCTCAAAGGGTAACACCCAGTAGTGTATGCCTCAAAGGGATACTTGTCATTCCAAATTTTATTCTATTTCTTTTTCTTCTGTTCTTCTTTTATTCATAATACACATTTTTTTCAAATTTTTTTCAAAGTAATCGTGTTACAAGCTAATGGGAGAATCATTCATGGAAATCTAAGACCTAAAGATAATGATGAAGGAATAAACAAGGACTGGATTACACAACCTATAATGAACAACTGGGTTAGAATTAGGGCTAAGAATATTACATTTGACGTTGGAGACTTATCAGGCGCATCCTACTTATATACAAGCTAACAATCAAAGTACAGGGGATTCAAGATAATCAGAAAAGGTACACACGTCCCCAAAAACAACAAAAATCTTCAAAAATAGGCACCTCACCCCCACACCAAAACTTCACAATGTCCTCATTGTGGGAACTAAGGCGCTAAAATGCAAGCTCATAAACTAGACAATCGTAAAACCTAAAATATATACAACTAGGACGCCACAAAAAATAAAAAACAAAAACAAAACCAAAAACAAAACAAAACACACACATATTTACAAAAGCCAAGAAAAACAAAATCACAAAAGAAAGCCAAAATTGACACTAAAATCAAAACAAACACACATATTTAGAAAAACAAACACAAAACCAAAATCAAGGATCTAATAAATCCCAAACTAAACTAAAAGAAACCTAAAACGGGACAAAAGGCAAAAGAAAAGAAAAACAAAAGGAAAGACCAAAACAGAGTCACTAAAACATCAAAAAAAGAACAAAAGGAAACTATCAAACAAAAACTAAACCAAAGAAACACCAAAACTCACTAACATAAGGAAACAAAAAAAACTGAAATATAAAAACAACCCTGGATATCCACAGCTAACAAGTATTTACAAAATCAGAACACAACCACGGGTGATCATAGCCCACATGGCTCAACATATCCCAAATTTCTCCTCAAAATCGATCACCCGTATATTCACAATCCTAAATATTCATAACTAAGTACAAAAATGAAAGAAAAGAAATGAAAAAGAAAAGAAGGGTGGAACGATCATACCAGGTTGGATACAGGTTGTACCCAAACTATGAAGCCTATGGAGCATCAGCCACTCCATATTAAGCTGAAAACTGCTACTCAAATCAAAACTAATTAGAGCATGCAACAGCTTATCAAACACAGAAGCCCAACTCTTAATAGCATAGCAACTATGAAAAACAGTGAGTTGGATCCAGAAAGAGTATATCCATATATCCAAGAAAGCATAGGTAAGGGCCCGTTTCAAGTTATCAACAATTGGGCCCAATCAGGAAGAAAATGAACATACTCAAAAGGAGCCAGTGGTGAGGTCACAGGCCTAGAAACTATGTCAGCATAAACGAGCAATCTAGGCAAAATGGAGGATGCAAATTTCACAAGTTTGTTTAGTCCAGTGTTCATAGGAGTCTGGTCTAAAGTAAAGTTCTCAGTAACAATGATCTTAGACTCAACATAATCAGACTTGAAATAGTCAAAAAGGAGGTCAGTTTGAATAGGATCAACAGAAAATGATTCATACTCAACACCAGAATCCTTACTCAAACTCATATCGACATCAAACTGACAAAAAGATTCATATTCTATATGCAGAATATTATCATCTGATTTAAATAGAAGGTCAGGAATGATGGGCATAAAAGAGAATGTTTCATATTCAATAGGAAGACCCAAATCAAGACATTCAGTAACATCAAGCACATATGAAAAAGAATCATATTCTGTGTAAAGGATATCATCATCAAAGTCAAAAATAGTGGGTGCAGTCACCTCATCATGTAACTCCTGTGAAATATCTTTTGAATCATCTAAATCATGAAGCGCAATTCCAGGTGCGATGCCTATTTCTAACTCACTATCAAGATCATATTGTTTACCCACCTCTAATTCACAAAAGTTGTTCAAAGTAGTGGGTAAGTCGACTAAAATATCTTCAGTGACATCTTCGGGTGAGCTAGTGCAGGGTGCAAGGTCTGTTGATAGAGACTTAGGGAGGTCACTTTCTTGTTCTAAGTTAGGCAAAGGCATAGATTCTTTCAAATCAGGCCTAGTAGAATAAGAAGGTTCAGAATCCTCGTAAAGACTAATGTCAGGTTTAGGAGATCCTAAACTAGAATCAATCTCACTAGAAGTCGCGCTATTTTGGGCAAAACATTGAGAATATTAAGCAATTCTCAATTTCATAGTCTCTATCATTTGATCAGTCATATCATTGATTTTCTTTTCAAAACTTGCACATGTAGCATTAATGTAATCACGATAAGGACAAGTATAAGCATCATGATAAGGAGATTCACAATAGTCGCACAACACAGGAGGCATATAAGAATCATATGAGTCATAAGAATTCACAAAGTGATATGAAGGATAAGAATTAACATAAAAATCATATTCTCCATGAGTTGGGTATCTAAAAGGCTCGTTAGCTTGTTCAGCCGTATGGGTTTCTCAAGCTAATTTTTCAAAGAAATCCCAAGCTTCATTTTGAGTTTTAGATAATAATTCTATTAAACCTCCAGGACAAAGTGATTCAATATAACTCCTTGACTCAACATTTAGACCCTCAATAATGACGTGATAAATTTCCTATTTTTCAAAATTACGATTCAGCAGAGCACGATAATCATTAATCCTTGAAAAATAATTCCAAAAAGGTCCGCGCTCAAATTGCGGGAAATTGAAAACTGGTATTTTGAAAATTTTAAAGTTTTTAAAGTTTTTCAATTTTTAGGGGTTTTAAAATTTTTCCATTTTTTTGGATTTTTAGAATTTTTTTCGATTTTTTTTTGTGGTTTTCAAATTTTTCAAATGTTTTTTGGATTTTAAGCTTTTTCTTTTTTTTTTGTTGGATTTTTGAAGGTTTTTTCAAATGTTTTTGGCTTTTTTTGGGTTTTGTGAAGAAACGATAGCTAAGTAACAATTGATAAAGAAATCAACCAAACAAATCACAACAACTAATTAAGCAACTTCACAGCTAATAATGAAATAAACGAAACAAAGCACGAAAGAGAGTAGCCACGAAAACGAAAAGATGACCAAATCTCATGCCGTCGTCCCCGGCAACGGCGCCAAAATTGTTGGTGATTTTTTGGGAATGTGAAATAACTGAAAAGGAAAAGCCGCAAGCGTACGACTGACGTCGTAGTACTTGAGGGTCGAGTCCACAGGGACGATGGAAGAGTTTTAGGTCATAAAAGGTGAGGATTAACTAATTAACTACACTAAACTAAATGAAATTATTTAAAGTAATCTAACATCCTAATTCAACTAAACGATCAACCAAACTCTCAACTGAATCAAAGGCACGCAACTTAAAACTGAAACCAGTACTGAGCAGCAGGCCTACAATTCGAAAAACTGAAACCAAGCCCCAATTTACGAAAGCTTAACCGAGACATCTAGTAAAATCAATCCTACAAACTTGAAACTGAAATGTATCAACACCCATAATTGTCCTGAACCCAGGGAAAGCAAATCAGGCAAATAATCGAAACAGGGGAATTGAACAACCCCTAAAACCAAAACCATACTTCAACACAATCAAGCCAGCAAACAATCGAAACCCAGACCAAGTTATCTTGAACAAGCTAAATCGAAGCAACAGGGGAGCTAAACAACGATGCACTGCCAGAGCACGAACAGAGCAGCAGCAGGGGAGGGGGAATTATGAATTTCCAGCAACTTAAACTAAAAGAATTGAAAAAGATTAAGGGGAGAAATCAAACCCAATTTGTGTCCACGAACAGGAGGAATCGACAATGCAACAAATCAAAACAGAACATGACTCGAAGGCCACCATGAGTAGGGAGAGGGAAAGCTCGAATTTACTCAACATTACCTAGAAATTGTTGCAATTCATGGATGAAGATTTGAAATCAAAACTCAATTACATGGAATTAAATGCCGAAAACGAACCTAAGATCGAAACCTAATCGAACCCTAAATTTTGAATACGAAAACAAAAACGAAATTAAACTAAACTAAGCCTAAAACTGAATTTAAACCTAAACTCACCCTAGAAATTACCTCCTAAATTACCTAGCCTCCTTTAATGGTGTCGCGAGCTTGAATTTATACTCGAACCATTTGATTTCCAACCGTTCGATGCGTGGTGCCATGGATGGTGGATGAAGGAGACAACAATGAAGGATGTCGTGGCAACGGATGCGGAAATTGCGGTGGATGAGGATGAGAAGGTGATGAGCTGTCGAGGACAGAGAATAACCGAGGGTGGGCATGGTGATGGGGGTTGAAGAAGAAGGGATTTCTGGGTTTCGAGTGAGGAGGAGAGAGAAGAAGAAGGGGAGGGGGGTGTTATATTAGAATCACGTGAGATACACGCCGACTTGGGAAAAGAAGTGGACCGGTTTTTTTTTTTAATTTTGAAATGAACCGGTTCAGTTCAGTGTTGGGTCGGTTTGGGTTTTTTTGTTCAAAATGAGCCGGTTCATGGCAATTTTGGCCTAGTTCAAATCGGTTAAGCCCGGTTCTTCAATTCCCTACATTTTTACCATTTTTCTCGCTTTTTGGCCATTTTTTTCCAAAATTATTCAAAACCTGCAAAACAAAATAAAATCAGATAAAAACCTTAAAATATGATTATAACGAGCATAAAACAGATGTAAAAGTATGCTAAAAATAGCTCATTTTTTGTACGAACAGTCGCTATACTCTTAACCCCGATGGGGGCTAAGGGTCCATGAGCACGACCTTATGGCCGGTCGCTATACTTTTAGCCCCAATGGGGCTAAGGATCCTTGAGCACGACCTTATGACCAGTCGCTATACTCTTAGTCCTAATGAGGGCTAAGGGTCCATGAGCCCGCCCTTTGGGCGGTCGCTATACTCTTAGCCCTAATGGGGGCTAAGGGTCCTTAAGTGCGGCCTTTTGGCTTGTCACTATACTGGCTAAGGGTCCCCAAGCTAAACACTATATCACTTATTCTTTCGCTTGGGGCCTACTACCCTACGACGTATGAAAAAGTGCAAGCCAACACAAAAGAACAAGTATGCACAGGACGAGTGACCAATGTAAAAAACATTGTTATCAGAAATAAACATCTTCATTGATAAAGGTGAAAATATAAACACTAACAGGAGGCCCGCCGAAAAAAAGAGTTACATGTCGCCCCCCCATTATCCTCATGACCCTCATCTTCAAGAGTCTCGGCCTCAGCATCTAGGGGGTTGGTCGCCTCATCTTCCAGGCCAATCCCCTCTCTGGAAGGTGGGATGAAGTCCACCTCTTCTGGTTCCCGACCCTTGACCTCGGTCTGCTGTTGCTCGTTGGCATAATGGAGGTATGCCTCGAAATAGTCATCCTCCTAGAAGTCTTGAGTTAGTGTCACCAAGACCTTGCGTAAGTATCCCATGGCGTCCGCATGGCCTTACTGATAGCCCTGCTCCTTGGCCTTGGCCACCCTCTCAGTCCCTGCAGTTGCCTCAGCGTCAGCCTTAGAAAGCGCTTCTCTAGCTGGGGCTGGAAATCCTTCTTCTCGTCCTCCCTGGCCTCTCTCTCGTCCTTCAGCTTCTCCTTGCGCCATTGGTACCGGGCTATGAGCCCCTCCAGCTTTCGGCGCTTAATCGCGACCCTGACTCCTCAAGCAAAAGCCTCAGCCATAGTCACCATGTCCTCAGTGACCTTGAGGGGCTCCGAAGTACCCGAAGCAGCTAAGTCCCAGGACTTAACCAGGTCCTGACAAGTGTAAACTTAGCCGCAGGGTCGGCCCTGATAAAGCCCGTGGGCAGCTGCCGGGCACTTACAGGAGTACCGCTGGCGACCTATGAGGTAGCCCTCGTGATCTTCCGGGTACCAGCAGGTTCCTGGGGACCAGGGGTTCGGTCCCCAGCAGAGTGGAAATCCGCATGGTGGGGAGGAGTGGAGTGATTGTCCCCCTTTTCCCCAACATGGGTAGGAGCGGAAGCCGCCGTCTCATCTTAGAGGCCTTCAGTTCGTTGACGCTTACAAACGGGTGTCGCAGGCTTCTTTACACGCGGTACCAGAGGGGGAACCTACAGTAAGGTGAACACTTTGTGGTTAAACACCGACAATGGGTCACAATGAATGGGGGCGAACAAGGCCCGGATATGTACCTTCTTGGCCCGCTGGTTCACAAGGCGACGCCTCTTATCTTCTCGGCGGTCCTCAGCTTCAGCCGCTATTTGCTCAGGGGTAGCATCCCCGGTCTCGAAGACTGCCAATCGAACCCTCGATTTCTCTGCATAGAATAAAAAGGAGTTAGGTCAGAGCCAAATCGAAAAGGCCGACCAAAACGGGATCGTCAAGTACCCTTAGAAAAGTTGTTAAGAATCAGAAGGCCCACGACGGCTAGGAAGAAGTCATTTTGAAAAACATTTAACTTGGGGAGCCAGTCCAGAGGCTCCATGTCGCTAGACTTGCTCTTTCTAAGTGGCTCCCCATCGCTAGACTTGCTTTTTTTCTTCTCAGGCCCCTTCATCGACTCTATCACATGCGCCATGAATTTTGGGATGGGCTGGGGCTTGTTGTCTTCTCAGACGAAGTAATGAAAATAGCGGGAAAAACACTCCTCTCGGGACACCCGAAAAGACACACTTCTTCTGGAACACTGCCATGTGGCGCCACGACATCACACCCTCAGGTATAAGGAACCCTAGGTTCAGGAGGTAAAAGCTTCAGCAACCCGGCTTGAGGGTCTGTCGCTGCATTCTCAGCCCCAGTGGGGGCTAAGGGTTCTAGAGCATGGCCTTACTGTCGGTTACTATATTCCAGGCCCCAAGGGGGCTAAGACTCCTACAACACAGCCCCACAGTCGGCCGGTCGACCGCTGTATTCTAAATCCCAATAGGGGCTAAGGGTCCTTGAGCACGACCTCATAGCCGTCGCTAAGGGGCTAAGGGTCCTTGAGCATGGCCTTATAGCAAGTTGCTATACTGTTAGCCCCAATAGGGGCTAAGGGTCCTTGAGCACGGTCTTATGTCCGATCGCTATACTCTTAGCCCCAATGGGGGTTACGGGTCGTTGAGCATGGCCTTATGGCCGGTCGCTATATTCTTAGCCCTAATGGGGGCTAAGGGTCCGGTCACCCGATCTAAAGGTTGAGTGATACGCAGCTTGCAGTGGTCAACCGAGCATCACCCACCCGACCCACACCAGATCAACCCACATAAAGGTATCGAACAAAATGAAGAAAGGTCAGGCAAGAGATTAAGTTTTGCCAACTGTTCTATTATTCAAAATACGTAGCTATAAGCTAACTTTTACTAGTAAATAAGAGTAATAACAAAAGAAGCAAGTCACAACAAAACTTCTACACCTACTCTTCGTCACTTGATGCCGGAGGGGCATCGCTTAAGCCCGAGTCTTCCACAGGACCACCTGAGGACGTGGGCTTTGCGGGTGGGTTCGGGGGTCAGGAAGCCTGGGCTCTCCTAAGCCTGTGATCGATGTTTTCTAACCAGAACTCAATGGGGGCCCAGTCCAGCTTCTGTATAGCCCACATCATACATTCCATGGAGAGTCTGCTCGCGAGACCTAGCTTCCCAGCATCATTCACAACCATGGCATAGAAGATCGCCTGCACCATCTCAAGGATGTTGGAATTTTGAGTGTACTATGTGGCCACACCAAGGTCAAAACCAGGGCAGAGGCCATAATAATCCACATGGAGAGGGTTTGGGCGTAGAGCTGAGGCCTCCCTCAAAGGCCAGTGAAAGGTGTCCCAGGCGTATTCAGTCGCCATCTCGGTGCTGGTAAAGTTTGGAAAAAGGATCATTTTCCTTCTCTCTGTCTCTCTCTCTTTCTCTTTCTCTTTCTCTTTTCTCTTACTCCTATCTTCTCTCGCTAAAAAGTCAAGGAGATGTGCAGGATGTTACTTACTAAAAGGGACTCATCATCCCCTTTTATGGGGAGAGGAAAGCAGCATGAAGGACACTACCCTTACTAAGGCAGCAACCAGCCAATCCACTCGTGACACACGTAGCCCTTGCAGGCTGCAGATAAAGAATATAACAAAATGAGACAATTGGGTCTACTTCCCAAAAGGAAAAAGGGGCAACATCTTATTTATTATTAAGGCTTGCTACTACAGAAACACCTCTTATAGAGGAAGGAACATAGAAAAGGCGGGATGCAAAGAAATATCGGGATAAAGTCTAAATGCTACTCCTTGTCACTGGAGGGGGGCAGGGGGTCGTTTGGCCCTAAGCTCTCCTCTTGGCCGTCCGCTAGCTCGCAAACTCCATTCGAAGGGGTCCGCCGACAAAGTTGCGCCTCCACCAGGTCGCGACTACTACAACCCATCTAGGACTCAAAGGACGACCATCTCAAACCCTCAAGAGTCAACTTCAGATCGACGGCTATGGGGCCGCTTACTACGCCTAGCTCTACGGCATCATTTAGTAGCATGGCGTAGAATATCGCCTGGACCATCTCAGGAAGTTCAAAGTCAAGCGCTGCTATCTCCGCATCAGGTAACGTAAAACGCAGGCATAAATCCCGGTAATCGTCCGAAAGTGGACGAGGTGGGTGCGTAGCACTCCTCCAGTGCCACTTAAAGGATTCCCTCACAAAGTTAGCCATTTCCCTTTTGTCGTGAAGAGGGGGGAGCGCCATGCCAGCAAGGGGCGAGCCAAGCTCACTCTTTCTCTCTCTATGTTTTCTTCTTCGTTGTCTCTCCCTGAAAGAATGTGCTCCAGCAATCTTCTTAGGATCATTGATTGGTATTTATAAAAGAGGGGGGTTACGTTTCACCGAAAAAGCCCCAAAACGTAATGGCCAGTTCACCCGTGACACGTGGCCGCCCTGCTCACCTCATGGGGAAACAACAAAAAAGGGCTTGTAAACTCGAAACAGGAGCTATAGGTCGCATACTCAAATTTGGATCAATGGAACGGGTGATCAGATCGTGACCCTCTCACCCCGCGAAGCCATGCTAGCCTACCAAGGCGGTTGAGTCGTCCATCTAATGCGAATCAATATGAACACAAGGAGTATGGAAAAACTCAAAAGAGGGAAGACGTAATCATTTTATTGCCGATAACAAGACGGTACAAAAAGAAGAAGAAGAAGAACATGCATCTAGGACACCTCCTGACCAACTTCACTCCTGTTTGTCCTTGTCCGAAGGGGAGGGGGCCCCTTCAGTATCCGAACTCTCATCCTCTTGGTCGGCCTCTTCCCGGAATCGAGCCTCCAGGATCCAATCTCCGTTCAATCACACCCACGACTCAAAGGTGCTCTAACGAAGCTCGGTAAGGGCTGACACCATTATGTGGAGTGTCTGTCCATGTAGTACCCCGAACCTCTCAGCTTCGCTAAGAAACATTGCGTAGAAAATGACCTGGGGCAACTCCAGGAGTTGGAAGCACTGAGCAGCTTCCTCGGCCACGGTAAGTTCAAAACTCAGGCACAAGGTATGAAAATCGTTCGGGAGGAGCAGCGGGGGAAGAGCAACCCGATGACGATCCCACTCCAAGTGCTATGCAACATATTGAGCCATCTTACTGGTGCTTAGAGAACAAGGAAAAGCCATGGAAAGGAATGGCCCGATGAAGATCGATACCGGAGATGAAATATGGAGCCTCTATCCTTGGCAACCACATTTTATATCCACTAATGGGACGAGTTCCCAAGCCTCCGTCCAAACTTCGAGACTTGTTCCATCACAGGTGCTCGGTTGGCTCAATGGTCGGTGGCCACAAGGCTGTCCACAACGAGGGTGCAATTTCAAAAGGCCCGCACATACACACCGGCCATGGGCAGTTTCCACATTTCACCTGACTACTCGCTCGGCTCGGCATGCATGCAAAATGTAAGGGGCTAAGTGATTTGGGAAATATGATTTCCCCACTGGGCCCATCTCAATTAACTCATAGGCCAAGCCCATGCTCCTGAAAATAGGACCCGTTAGCCAAACCGGCCGCCAATTTGGGGTAACCAAGGTAAGGTTACTGTTTTCCCCCTTGCAACAGGGACTATAGATAGTCACCGACCCACCTGGGGAAAGGGGTTGGCAGTCTGACTCTTCCTTAGACTCATACTACATTTTCTCTCTCTCTGCACACCTTTGACTCGGATCCTTGACTGACTTAACCGTCAGATAGGCATTCCCCGACCCACAACCCAGGGGTGCCCTTTTTGTAGGTTGGGCCTTAGAAGCGGAGGACACTAGTTGTTACTCACGTGCCATCCGATAAGCCCATTCTTTCGTCCCACGTCATCACCTACAGCACACCATGAGAATCTCCGAAATTAGTTATCACTGCCTCATTGGCGGGATCTCTGTTAGAAATGAGAACAAGAAATGGAGATGCGTTGGTTGTGCCAAGCAAATGGAGAAAAATTGAATTTTTTTTAATAATCTAAACGACATCATTCAAAATTGTTGTCCCCCTCATTTTTTTCAATAAGGGTAAGCTTGAGCATTCACTCACCCTTTGTATCAGAGGAGCAAGGTGGGCCGATAGCCTAGATAAAGGAGGAAGGCCCAAAAAACAAGCCTAGGCTCCCTCCTACTCACGTTCTCCTATTGAAGAAGTTAAGACAACACAAGGTCGAACCCAGGTCGTACCATTCGCAAACAAGAGGGGCACCAGCCAAGCTAAAACTTGATCGATTGTTGTCCCCTCCATTTGATTTCATCTAAAATAAAAATGTTCTTTTATGCCCTGTACATACAGTTCTAATCCAATTTTATTTTTATTCTATTTAATCTTCTTTTGTTGTTCCCTCCGCCCCAAAAACTTATGGGTCCTTACAAGACAAATTACAAGTCCTTGCAGGCAATAGATATAACTTGAGTATATATATATATATATATATATATATATATATATATATATATATAT
>JACYFF010002017.1:9190622-9230885 GCA_017589665.1 Selenicereus undatus | reverse complement strand
ATATATATATATATTTATATGTATATAACAGGTCCTTGAAGGGGAGCCTTAGAGCAACGGTAAGGTTGTCTCTGTGTGACCAAAAGGTCACGGGTTTGAGCCGTGGAATCAGCCACTGACAAAGTCAGGTTAGGCTGCCTACAATTCACCCCTTGGGGTGCGGCCCTTCCCCAGACCCAGCGTGAACGCAGGATGCTTGTGCACCGGGCTGCCCTTTTTTTTTTTTTTATATATATAACAGGTCCTTGACGAAGTACTGTTAAGAGATGTTACTTGTTGATCTGATTTTCTGCATTCAACAATAGGATTATAAGAAGGTTTGCATGAATGTTTAGGGCCAACTGGAATCCATTTTGATTACTTTGAAATAACTGTGCTACACTCCCTCCGCCGCCAAATGTGTTTTTTTTTATAAAAAATTTAAAAAGCGACGAGTTAATGGGTCATGAAATTGTAAAATTACTTCCATGAATTTATTTACTGATGCTGCGCATAATCTCATTGTTAAACTAATGTTAAATTGATAGTGGATTTTTGAGTTGTGTGTTTCAAGACCATTAAAGCGTTGCAATCAACTTTTTACTTACTTTTTTTTGTTCGATTAATGGTAGCCAAAAGGTTGTAGGTCAAGCACAGATAACAATAAAATCAACTACAAAAGAGTTACAAATATTAAAAAAGGAACAACCCAAAAAAAAAACAACACCTACATCACCAATCATCCGTCTAATTAAGTTCAAATGCATCAAACATCTGACTTACACTAACATTAATCTAGCTACCTTGCTTGTTATTGTTCCACGTTATGCCTGGAATATGTGAAGTGGCTTATGTCCAAGAAAACCATATGGATAAAGTTGCCACCTTCAAAAGCAAACAAGAGCAGAGGCTATACATCAGCTAAGGGAGCATGTCTTAAGTGAATGGTAGAATTGTATTTTTCCACTCTTGTCCAAAACGTCCCTCCAAGTAAATTTTCACAGCACCTCTTCAAAGCCACACTTGTCTTGCTAGAAGATGCCACCATTGCCCAGCACATTGTTTGTCATTACATTCATTCTTTATAGTTCTACATAGGTTTTCCCCCTTCATAATCCCCCTCTTGTAAACCATTAGCAACATACTTAAGGAAACAATGCTTAAAAACAATACAACGTCCTTCCAAGATCAAGTTATACCATCCCAAACTTCTACCTCCGCTTGAATTATTCCATAGTTGAAGCTCGAACTGGGTTTGGTAAATCCAACATCTAACGCTATAATAAATGGAAATGTTAGAAATTAATAATCTAGAAACATCTTTATGTTCTAGTATCTTCCACAATATTCCGGTATCTTCTAGAATGCTCCAGAACCTTCTAGAATGCTCTAGAACCTTCCAGAATATTTCCGATAATCGTACAAGCTTTCGGATTACTCTAGACTCTTCTTGAACTTTCTAGAAGATTCTACAATATTCTACATCATCTAGATACTTTCACATACTTGTAAAATATCTAGATATTTAGGAAGATATTAACATGGAATGTTGTAGACAGTTAATAATAGCCGTATGATCAAATCAATCTATGCTGTTCATTAAGGAGGTGGATGGCTATAAATACCCTCAAGGAGGGCTCATTTGTAGGTAAGCAAAAAAGAAACCAAGCATTGTAATACAAAGTATCCATTCCATCAAATAACTTCCACCCTTCGTATATTTTCCTATATTTTCTAACAGTGGTATTAGGGCCAGTTCAACCCAAGTCCTCCTCCGAATTTCTAGCTTCAAGAAAATTAACCATCCATCCATAATCCATATCTAATATTCAAACCTTGCATCAATCAAATCTAACTCCAGAAAACTATGGTCTCCCTTCCTCATTCAACCTCAACCTTCAACTACATATCAAATTTAAGGCCACCCATATTTGATGGGGAGAATTATCAAATGTGGAGTATTCAAATGAGAACCTTCTTTATGGCACAAGGTTTGTGGGATGTAGTAGAAAAAGGGTATGAAGAACCTCTTAAGGATCATGAGAAGAAGGATGGAGATGGGAAGAAAAAAGAACGTGAGGAAAAATCATTATGTGATGAAACCAAGCAAATGTTATATCTACGAAACAAGAATAAGGAAACTATAACCCACGCATTAATTTAACAAGCGGTTACTCTAACCATCTTTCTTCAAATCATTGCTACCACAATAGCCAAGGAGGCTCGGAGCATTTTAAAGGATGCATATCGAGGCACCGATAAGGTAATATCTATTAAACTTTAAACTCTTTGGAAAGATTTTGACAATTTATCCATGAAAGCAGGTGAAACCATTCAAGTATTTTTCAATTGTGTCACCAACATAGTTAATAACAATAAAATATTGGGAGACATGATCGAAGACAAAAAGATAGTTCAAAAGGAGCTAAGAAGTCTTCTTCCAAAACTTTGATGACATATGTTGAGCGATTTTGAGGGGGGTGGAAAATTAAATTAAAGAAAAGAAACCTCAAATACTCGATTGTCAGTCATAGTACTAAAGGGTCGGTCCTCAGGGAAGACGTTTAGATTATGGTCATTTAAACAAAATGATTAAACTAATTAACTAAACTAAATGGGATTACTTAAAGCAATCTAATAACTTAATTCAACTAAACTAATTGCACTGCTTTTAACTGAGAATTTAAACGACCTAAACAATCTAGACCTAAACTAAACCTTGTATTGATTATCCAAATTAAACCAAACTAAGCTTGAAGTAAGCATGATTTTAGCAGAGTTAACTAACCACATTATTTCAGAACTTGATCGTAGTGTCAATTCAGCACCATGAACACTCTAACACTAATTCTAAACAATTTCATGACCATTAATCACCAATTAATCCTAATCCTAATTCTGACAACCAAGTCACTAGACTCACAAATGGCTAAAGCTTGAATCGCATGAGACACAAGAACAAAGTACAGAGCAGGATAACGAAAGCAGCTACTTCAGCAATATTCAACAGAATCGACTAAAGTGAAGCAACAAGGGAAGGGGGACGAATTAAAGCAGAACGAAGGCAACAGGGCAGATGAATACTCACAAGAGCTGTGAATCCCAAAATGCAACCAACGAACGACCCAAAAGCAGCCATTCGAACGAACCAAAAGCAGGGGAGAGGGGAAATAGAATGAAATTGGACAAAATTGCAGCCAGACTTTGCAATTCATGAACAAAAATCCCAAATCAAAGCTTAATTACACGGATTTAAAGGCTCTAAACAACTGATAAATCGAAACCCTAAATCGAAAACTCAATATGAAAACCGAGTACGAAAACGAAAAGAAAAACGAAATTAAGCTAAACCTAAAATGGAATTGAAACCTAGAATAACCCTAAAACTACCTACTCCTAAATTACCTAACCTAAAATTACCTAACCCAGCTTCAATGGCGTCGCTGCATCCTCATAAATACCCGAACCTTCTCGATCTCCAGCCTTTGATTGGGATGGTGTCGTGGACGGTGACGATGAACCCAGCGAAGGTGTAGACGTGTCAGCAGCAGCGTGCTTCACGGTGGTGGGATGGGGTTGTAGATGGGCGAAACTGTGGGTGGATTTCGGAGGTTTTTGGGTTTCGGGGGTAGAGGATTCAGGGATTACTGTGGGTGAAGTGGTTTCTGGGTTTCGAAGTTGATGTGCTGGAAGAGAGAGAACGGGGTAGAGAGAGAGGAGATGGAGGTTCGAAGGTTCTGGGAAGGGGGTCGGGTTCTCTGGGTTGAAGCCAGGGCAACGCGAGTGAGGGAGAAGAAGAAGACAGACGCGAAGAAAGGGGGGGTTTACTTAAGTACTGAACCGGTTTTCTGAACCGGGTTTGCTGAACCGGCCGGTCCGGTTTATGCTGGACCAGCCTGGTTTTTTTTTCCTTCTGCTGCTTGGGCCGGTTTTCTTTGAATTTTGGACAGGTTTTTGAATTCCCGTCATTTTCCCCATTTTCCTCGTATTTTTCGTCACTTTCAGCCCTTTTTCCACATTTATTAAAAATCTGCAAAATAAAATAAAATCAGTTAAAAACCTAGAAAATATTATTAAAACGAGCATAAAACCGGTGAAAAAGTACCTTAAAAATAGCACATTTTTAGCTCAAATAAATACTCCCACACCAAGATTTTGCTTGTCCTCGAGTAAAATAAACTAAGTTAACTAAAAGAAAATGAAATAAAAGAAGAAAATCCTAACTCACTGTCGTAGGAATCACGATTGCATTTAGCGTATGCAACAAGCCCTTTAAACCCCTTGGACTCCCAAGTGGACGAGTGAGGTCTCATGAGGGTTTCAAAGTGAAATACCCACAAAAATTATTCCAAAAATAAAAGAAAATCTTTTTTGGTTTTTTCAAAACTGATATGTACAAAACTCGGGAAACATATGCACAACTCCTAATCAGCTAAATCACCAATGTACTCAATTATTAACCTGTATATACATAGAACGTACTTCAAAGTCCTCTACCTCTAAATGACATCAAAACACTAACTGTTTCACCCCATTGAACATCAAGATTTAGTATCCATCCCTGTGTTGTGTATATGTGTATCATCATCCCAGGGCTTAGGTTTGCCAGAATCAGACTCAATCCCTCTTAGCTGACATAACTACATTTATTCTTATACTGACTTTGGAAGCAAGCTTTCCCAGTAGCAATATTGCCTCAAAGGGTAACACCTAGTAGCACGTGCCTCAAAGGGTCCCAGTGGCGCATGCCTTAAAGGGATACTTGTCATTCCAAATTTTATTCTTTTTCTTTTTTTTTCTTTTATTCATAATACACTTTTTCCACAATTTTTTCCAAAGTAATCATGCCATAAGCTAGTGGGAGAATCATTCATGGAAATCTAAAACCTAAAGATAATGATGAAATAATAAATAGGGACTGGATAACACAACCTTTGATGAACAATTGGGGTTAGAATTAGGGCTTAGACTATCATATTCGAAGTTAAAGACTTATCACGCACATCCTACTTCTATACAAGCTAATAACTAAAGCATAGGGGATTCAAACTAATCCAAAATAGTACAAATGTTCCCAAAAACAACAAAATTCATCAAAAATTTTCAAAAAAAATGGCACCTCACTCCCACACCAAAACTTCAGAATGTCCTCATTGGGAGAATTAAGGCGCTAAAAAGCAAGTCCATAAACTAAACAACCGGAAAACCTAGAATATATACAACTAGAACACCACCAAAAACATAAAACCAAAAACAAAATATAACCAAAATGAAAATGAAAAGCAAAACTAAAATCAAAGAAAACACACATATTTACAAAAACAAAACCAAAACAAAAATCAAGGACCTACTAAATTGCAAACTAAACCAAAAGAAATCTAAAACAGAATAAAAGAAAAGAAAAACAAAAATAAAACCAAAAATGAAATTACTAAACAAAAATAAAATCCAAGGAAAAACTAAAACATGCTAAGCTATAGAAACAAAATGAAACATAAGAAACAACTCTAGATAAAGACAATTAACAAGTATTTACAAAATCACACAGCACAGAAGGCATATAAGAATAAGATGGGTCATATGGGTTTAGAAAATGATCTTGGGGGGAAGGATTAGCATAAAAAGCAGACTCAGCATGAGTTGGGTACTTTAAGTTCATTTTAGCTTGTTCAAACTCGTAAGTATCCCAAGCTAAATTTTCAAAGAAATCCCAAACTTCATCTTGAGATCTAGACAACAATCCTAGCAAACCCCCTGGGCACATGGACTCCACAATACCCCTGAATTCAGCATTTAGACCCAAAACAATGACCTCACAAATTTTCCATTTTTCAAAAGTTTGACGCAATTGAGCATGATAATCATTAAGTCGCGATAAATAGTTCCAAAAAGGTTCATGCTCATATTGTGGGGAACTGAAAACTGGCATTTTTAATTTTTTTTTTCAAAAATTTTTCAATTTTTTTGGATTTTTAAATTTTTCAAATGTTTTTGGATTTTAAAGTTTTTTTCATTTTTTTTTGATTTTTGAAGGTTTTTCAAATGTTTTTGGATTTTTGGTTTTTTTGAAAACAAAACGATTAAACTAAGTAACATTTAATACCAAAATAAAGAAATCAACCAAAACAAAACACAATAACTAATTAATCAACTCACAACTACTAAAGAAGTAAACAAAACAAAGCAACGAAAGAAAGTAGCTACTAAAACAAAAACACTGACCAAATCTCATGCCGTCTTCCCCGGCAAAGACGCCAAAAAATGTTGAACGATTTTGAGGGGAAGGGGGGTGGAAAATTAAATTAAACAAAAGAAACCTTAAATACTCAATTGTTAGTCATAATACTTAAGGGTCGGTCCTCAGGGAAGACGTTTAGATTATGGTCATTTAAACAAAGTGATTAAACTAATTAACTAAACTAAATGGGATTACTTAAACCAATCTAATAACCTAATTCAACTAAACTAATTGCACTGCTTTTAACTGAGAATTTAAACGACCCAAACAATCTAGACCTAAACTAAACCTTGCATTGATTATCCAAATTAAACCAAACTAAGCTTGAAGTAAGCATGATTTTGGCAGAGTTAACTAACCACATTGTTTCAGAACTTGATCGTAGTGTCAATTCAGCACCATGAATACTCTAACACTAATTCTAAGCAATTCCACGACCATTAACCACCAATTAATTCTAATCCTAATTCTGACAACCAAGTCACTGGACTCACAAATGGCTAAAGCTTGAATCTCATGAGACACAAGAACAAAGTACAGAGCAGGATAACGAAAGCAGCTACTTCATCAATATTCAACAGAATCAACTAAAATGAAGCAACAAGGGAAGGGGGACGAATTAAAGCAGAACGAAGGCAACAGGGCAGATGAATACTCACAAGAGCTGTGAATCTCAAAATGCAACCATCGAACGACCCAAAAGCAGCCATTCGAACGAACCAAAAGCAGGGGAGAGGGGAAATAGAATGAAATTGGACAAAATTGCAACCAAACTTTGCGATTCATGAACAAAAATCCCAAATCAAAGCTTAATTACACGGATTTAAAGGCTATAAACAACTGATAAATCGAAACGCTAAATCGAAAACTCAATCTGAAAATCGAGTACGAAAACGAAAAGAAAAACGAAATTAAGCTAAACCTAAAACAGAATTGAAACCTAGAATAACCCTAAAACTACCTACTCCTAAATTACCTATCCTAAAATTACCTAGCCCAGCTTCAATGGCGTCGCTTCATCCTCTTAAATACCCGAACCTTCTCGATCTCCAGGCTTCGATTGGGCTGGTGTCGTGGACGTTGGCGATGAACCCAGCGAGGGTGTAGACGTGTCAGTAGCAACGTGCTTCATGGTGGTGGGATGGGATTGTAGATGGGCGAAACTGTGGGTGGATTTCAGGAGTTTCTAGGTTTCGGGGGTAGAGGATTCAGGGATTACTGTGGGCGAAGTGGTTTCTGGGTTTCGAAGTTGATGTGCTGGAAGAGAGAGAATGGGGTAGAGTGAGAGGAGATGGAGGTTCAAAGGTTCTGGGAAGGGGGTCGGGTTCTCTGGGTTAAAGCCAGGGCAACACGAGTGAGGGAGAAGAAGAAGACAGACGTGAAGAAAGCGGGGGTTTACTTAAGTACTGAACCGGTTTTCTGAACCGGGTTTGCTGAACCGGTCGGTCCGGTTTATGCTGGACCGGCTTGGTTTTTTTTTTCTTTTGCTGCTTGGGCTGGTTTTCTTGGAATTTTGGACGGGTTTTTGAATTCCCGTCATTTCCCCCATTTTTCTCGTATTTTTTGCCACTTTCAACCCTTTTTCCACATTTATTAAAAATTTACAAAATAAAATAAAATCAGTTAAAAACCTAGAAAATATTATTAAAACGAGCATAAAACCGGTGAAAAAGTACCTTAAAATAGCACATTTTTAGTTCAAACAACATACTGGATGTAATTGAAGAATCCAAAGACTTATCTATGCTCTCAGTAATGGAATTAATGGGGTGTCTTCAAGCACATGAGGAGAGATTGCATAGATTTATAGACTAGCCACCAGAGGAGGCTTTTCAGGCCAAATTAAAATTCTCCAACAATGGAGAAAAAAAAATAAAAATGGCAGAAGAAATTTCTCCTAGACGAATGGAGCGCCAAATAACTGTGCCAGGGGGAGAGGAAGTTATAAAAATCAAAGAAGTCGTGATAATGAAAAATTAGGCCCTTATTGCAGGTTATGTAGAATGAACAACCACAACACAAATGATTGTCGGTATAAGTGTAGAAGATGCACATGGCACTCACATCACATACGAGATTTTCGAAACCGACAACAAGACAAGGCCAACTTTACTGAAAGGGGTGGCTCTGAAAATGTCTTCTACTCTTGCTTAAATATTCAGCATGAGTCATAAGACTTATGGTATGTCGATAGTGGTTGCTCAAACCACATGACGGGAGATAAAAATTCTTTTGTTCAACTAGATGAAAGTATAAAATCAAATATCACTCTTGGTGATGGAAGAATACAAGAGGTAGCTGGCAAAGGGACGATTGCCGTGAAAGCTAAAAACATATCGGCTAAATATATTCAAGATATCTTATATGCCCCTGGTCTAGCCAGAAATCTATTAAATGTTGGCTAGTAGATGTAAAAAGGCTATATAGTGATATTCGATGATGGCAAGTGCCTCATATTCGATAAAGAGAAGAAGCAGTTTGTAGCCTTTATTGCAATGGCGCAAAACAGAATCTTTCCTTTAAGAATGCTAGCAGAACAAAAGGTAGCCCTCAGCTTTGTCATAGAGGATACGACATTATGGCATCATAGGTATGGGCATCTAAATCTTAAGAGTCTTAAAGTTTTAAAGCGAAGAAATATGGTCATTGGTCTGCCTATAATAGATGCCGACAAAAGTATATGTGAAGGTTGTATTATGGGAAAGATGCATAGACTCCCATTCACTAAAACTACTTGAAGGGCTAAAGGTCTGCTTCGACTAGTCCATACTGACATTTGGGGTCCGGCTCGTAATCCTAGCCAGGGAGAAAAAAGATACTTCTTTGCATTTGTGGATGAATATAATCGCATGATGCGGGTGTACTTCCTTGAACAAAAGAATCATAGGCCTTCAGATATTTCCTACAATTCAAGGTTCTCACAGAGAAACAAAGTGGACATAGTCTAAAAATTCTAAGATCTGATCGTGGGAGAGAATTCAATTGGAATGAGTTCGACAACTTCTGTAAAAAGGAAGGCATTAAAAGGCAGGTCACAGTTAAGCGCACACCTCAACAAAATGGTGTCGCAGAAAGAAAGAATAGAATAATAGTGGAAATGGCTTGTAGCATGTTGCAAAGTAAGAATTTGCCAAAACAATTCTTAGCTAAAGTAGTAAATACAACAGTCTACATTCTTAATTGATCTCCTACGAAGGTAGTGCTGAACCAAACACCATATGAAGTATGGTTCAAGAGGAAGCCAAGGTAGATCATCTAAGAGTTTTTAGATGTATTGCCTATTCGCATATTCCAAAACAAAATCGAAAAAAGCTAGATGGCAAAGGAGAAAAGTGCATATTCATTGGCTACAGTAATGACTCCAAGGGGTGTCACCTCTACAATCCAGAAACTGAGAAGGTAATTATTTCAAGAGATGTCATATTCGATGAAGCATCCAAATGGAATTGGCCAAATAATGTAGCCCAGCAAACATCTCAAGAAAATTGTAAAATTCAAGAAATCAGAGAAGATAGACCACTTGATTTGGGTCCATCTTCACCAATAAGACCATCTTTAAGTGAATCAAGTTCTTTAAGCACTACTCTAGAATCAAGTCCTTCTCAACCCATTCGGAGGTCTCAACGAGAAAGACGTCCACTAAGTTATCTACAAGAATATGAATGTGGTCAGGTAATCACATCATTCTTTGCTAGTGAGCCACAAACATTTCAAGATGCAGCCCAAGATAAAAAATTGGATTGAGGCTATGAATGAAGAAATCATAATGATCGAGAAAAACAACACTTGGCAGTTGGTGGATAAGCATCAAGACAAAAAAGTCATTGGGCTCAACTTGGTTTATAGAATCAAATACAATCAGAATGGCTTGATTTAAAAATATAAAGCCCGGCTAGTTGCCAAAGGGCATTCATAACAACCTGGAATCGACTATGATGAGACATTTTCTCCCGTAGTTCGGATGGAGACAATAAGAACAATACTTGCAATAGCAGCACAATTGAAGTTACAAGTCTTTCAACTTGGTGTCAAGTCAACATTTTAAAATGGCGAGCTAGAAGAAGAGGTCTACGTTGAACAACCTCAAGGGTACGTGGTAGAAGGCCATGAAAACAAGGTTTGCATGCTAAAGAAAGCCCTCTATGGTCTGAAACAAGCACCAGGTGCTTGGAATTGCAGAATCAATGTGTATTTACTCCAAATCAGATTTATGAAGAGTCCAAGTGAGCCATCCTTATACATCAAGACCCAACGACAAGATCTTCAAATTTTGTGCCTATGTGTTGATGATTTTATATACATAAGTACAAATCAAAGAATGATAGAAGATTTCAAGAAGGCCATGATGGACGAATTTGAAATGACTGATTTGGGACTAATGAAGAACTTCCTCAGCATGCAAGTAAGGCAAATCCCAGGTAAGATTTTCGTCTCTTAAGAAAAACATATAGAAGATCTCCTTAAGAAGTTTAATATGCTTGGCTACAAGTCGCTATCAACACTTACAACAATAAATGAAAAACTTTCCAAATATGACGGACAAGAGAAGGTAGATGGATTAACTTATCAAATTCTAGTCGGATCATTAATCTATCTCACTAACACTTGACCAGATATAGTCTATGCTGTTAGCATTGTCTCTTGATTCATGAGTGAGCCCAATAAAGCTTGCTTTGCAGCAGTTAGGAGAATTTTGAGATACATCAAAGGTATGAAGAATTATGGTCTTCTGTACAAGATAGAGAAAGACGCAAGGCTTACCGGGTATACAGACAGTGATCGGGACAGATGCATAGATGAAAGAAAGACCACAAGTGGATATGTGTTTCAATTAGGCTCTAAGGACATCTCCTGGTCATCCAAGAAGCAAGCAACAACAGCACTATCTTCAGCAGAAGTTGAGTACATTACAGTTATAAGCACAGTATGTTAAGCAGTATAGCTCAGAAGAATACTGGATGACCTACAACATGATAACAAAGAACCAACTACACTTTTCTGTGACAATATGTCAACAATAGCAATGATAAGAAGCCCAATCTTCCACAATAGAACCAAGCACATTGAGATCCGACATCACTTTATAAGAGAACTCGTGGACAAAAAGGAGATCAAGTTACAATTTTGCAGAACAAATGAGCAACTAGTAGATATATTCACAAAGGCTATCACAAGTGAGAAGTTCATCTACTTCAGATAGCGGCTCGGAGTACAACGATGTTTCTAGATTAAGGGAGAGTGTTAGAAATTAATAATCTAGAAACAACTTGATGTTCTAGAATCTTCCATAATATTCCAATATCTTCTATATTATCGTGGAACCTTTCAGAATGCTCTAGAACCTTCCAGAACATTCCAGAATTTTCCTGATAATCGCACAAGCTTTCAAATTACTCTAGACCCTTCTAGAACTTTCTAGAAGCTTTTGCAATATTTTACATCATCTAGACACTTATAGATACTTGTAAAATATCTAGATATTTAGGAAGATATTAACATGAAATGTTATCGAAGGTTAATAATAGCCGTAGGATCAAATCAATCTGCATCGTCCATTAAGGAGGTGGATGGCTATAAATACCCTCAAGGAGGGTTCATTTGTAAGTAAGCAAAAAAGAAACCAAGCATTGTAATACAAAGTATCCATTCCATCAAAGAACTTCCATCCTTCATATATTCTCCTATATTTTCTAACAGGCAATATGTTGAAATGACTCAAGGTACCTTCCTACAAGGATACCAGCTTTATCCCATCAGAATCGCACCATTATATCAGACTCCCATGCTGAACTTCAAGGCACAATACTTTAAGCGTAAAGTTAAAACATGCATTTGGCCAAAATACAACCCATCCAATTGATTATCCACAGGACATCGAGAACCCACTGCTCACTTGCTAAAAGAAGACCATAATCCACAAGGCTCAAAAACTGGAACTCTTCCTTTTCGATTTAGCTCCAAATTAAAATTCATCTCCCCCATTTGTAGGTGTCTCTTTTGTTCTTTTTTAGAGTCTTTGTAATCCTAGTTGTAGCTGCCCCCTCATTTTGTGTCGCTTTTAACCCCAAAAATTTTCCAATATGTAGAGATTCCTTGGCAATCTGAAGTTTGGTTGCTTGAATGAGAATGAGATGGCTTTTTGGGTAACTTTGACCTGATGTGTTGGAGTTTTCTAGCAGAGGATTTCGTCTTCTCTAAGGTTTTTGGCAGTGGAGAGTGCAAAGCAATATCAAACCCTGGTGATTGTAACAATTCATTTTCATGCTGTGGACTTTGAATATCCCCTTTCTCCAATAAAAGTGTTGGAGTTTCCAAGGTTGGGAAAGGCTGAAATCTCATTAATCTGATCATCAATGTTCATCTCAAAGCCTGGAGGCTATTAATTATCAATTTGGGGATGCTTACGTTTTGCTGTATCTCCCAAGGAAGATAAATGCTAAGTGACTTTGAAGGCTGCTAAACATGAATGTGGGAGTTTAGGAGCGAGACATGTGATTGACATTAATTCCCCTCACAGGTCAATTGCATTGATATGTCTAAGAATATATATACAACCCTAGATCCCATCTAGCTTGGAAGGAAATAAAGATATAATACAATTCTATCTAAAAAGGATTTCCAAATGAGAATCAATCACAACTTCCTAATCAATCACAACTTCCTCATCACTTACAACTTCCTTTTATACTCCCCCTTAAAGTTGGTGCATCTAGGTTAACCATGCCCAACTTGCAACGTAAATGCTGAACTTGGCGCTTTCGAAGTGCTTTGGTGAGAATATTGCTGGGTTGTAGTCGAGAGGCAATGTAAGAGAGAGCTACATTACCCAAATGGAGGCGTTCATGAACAAAATGGCGTGCTTGGTTCTTTCGTGGAAGACTGGGTTGTTGGCGATTTGAAGAGCAGCTTGGCTATCACAAAATAGTTGCATGGGGTGTGTGTGAAAATCACCAAGGGAAGCAAGCAAGGATTTTAACCATACTAACTCACTAGTCGCTCCTGTCGTAGAATGATACTCAGCCTCAGCAGAAGGCCTGGAAACAATAGTTTGCTTCTTAGTTTACTATGAAATAGGTGAGCCTCCATGTGTCATTAAGTACGCAGTCAGGGAACGTCGCGTGAGTGGACATGCTCCCCAATTCGAATCACAGTAGCTGATCAAATTAAGGCCACCTTGAACCTGAAGTAGAACACCACAATTGAGTGTCCCTTTGATATATCGAAGAACTCTATGAGTGGCATTCATGTGTTACTCTCATAGATCCTGCATAAATTGAGAGAGTATGTGAACAGCATAACATAAATCTGGGTGCGTTATGGTGAGGTAAATTAAGTGTCCTATAAGGCGATGGTATCGGTCGACACCATCGAGAGGAGAACCAGTGGCTAACGCGAGCTTGTGGTTTTCCTCTATAGGAAAGTTGTTGGGTTTTGCCCCCAAAAGCCCGCATTAATCAAAAATTTCATGGGCATACTTGAGCTCACTAAGAAACAATCTTGTGGGGCCGCAAGCAACTTCCATACTTGAAAAATATTTCGAGGGTCCGAGGTCTTTGATACTAAAGCATGCATGAAAATATTCTTTGAAGTCTTGACATGCCCGATTGTCATTTTCGACAAGGACAATGTCATTAACATATACTAGCAGTGCAAGGAATATATTGCCTTTTCTGTAAGTGAATAACGAGTAGTTCGCATATGAATGAACAAAGCCGTAGTGGCGCAACTCGGAAGATAATTTGAAAACCATTGATGGGGCACTTAGCGAAGTCCATATAATAACTTTCGAAGCCGACATACATTGGTGGGGGTGCTGCAAGTAAATCCAAGAGGTAAAGTCATAAACACTTCTTCGTTTAGGTCGCCATGAAGGAAAGCATTGTTGATGTCTAGCTGATGCAATTTGTAACCTGACAGGAACCAGCGAACACTGGTCATCATGGCCACAACCACATGTGCAAAATTTTTGTTGTAGTAAAGGCTTTCCACTTGGTGATCACCTCGAATAACTTAGCGAGCTTTGAAGCATTGAATGCATCCATTCAAATTATACTTTGCACGATACACCCACTTACAACTGATGGACTTCTTCTCTGTGGGTAAGTCCTGTACGATCCATGTACCATTTTTTTCCAGGGTTTGAATCTCCTTGGTCATGGCCGCTCGCCACCGCGGATCTTTGACAGCCTTATGATAATGTCGGGTTTTGTCACTTTGGTTATAACTGCTAAAAATTAAGATGTGAAACAGAAAAATTTGTACAAGTAACATAATTTGCTATGGGATAAGGCGTACCTGAGGAGTCTGCATGAAGTCGATGGGCAATCGAGAGGGGGTCTTTGGGTCGGGTGCTATAGCACACATAATCACCAAGGTGGGCTGGCGGCTTACGGGCCCGTGTGCTACAAGAGATGGTTGGGCCGAAGTTGGAGTTAGACAAGTCGTGGGATGAAGGCAGACTGGGCGTTTCGAAGGGCCTGGCGTATGAGAAATTGGGTCGTTAGCTACGGCGTCTGGGCTTGGCTCATGCGCTGTTGTAAATGGTTTATGTATTGGGCTCACAGGGGTAGCAAGGGCTTCGCTGCCCCTTTCTGTGACAATTGGTGGATGCGGCCCAACGCTTGAGGCTATAGGTGGGCCCAAATCCACTCCCTTTTGTTGGTGGGAAGGATTGTCTAAGCTCCCCCAGCATATTGAATTACTTGGGTCTGGCATCTCATGGGTTGATGGGTCCAGGCACACATGCTCGGAATTAACCTCCGGTTCATGCACGCCTACCTTAGAATATATGGGAAACATGGATGGGTGATTTTGCAAACTGTCACCTATTATTTCTTGAGCTGAACTTGTGGCAAATGGGAAAACATTCTCTTAGAAGACCACGTCCCTACTAATAAAGGTCTCTCGAGTCTCCAAATCATATACTTTCCAACCCTTCTTACCAAATGGATACCCAAGGAACACACATTTTCGACTCCTTGTGGCGAACGTATCCTTCGTTCTTGGGTTGTTCCATGCAAAACACAAGGTTCCAAACACACGCAATTCATTATATGATGGTGTGGATTGTAAAACAAGTTCATAAGATGTTTTTCCCTTTAGCAACTTTGAAGGAGTCCAATTTATTAAGTAGGCCGCCATAAGTGCACATTCTCCCTAAAACTGGATAGGTAAATGGGCTTGGAATCTTAATGCTCAAGCCACATTTAGAATGTTACACACCCACTTTGTTGGGGCGTGTCAACAGGTACTTTCATGTAGAATGCCATGTTCAAGATAAAAGGCTTGCATAGGTCCAGAGGTAAATTCACGCTTGTTATCACTCCAAATGGTCATGATAGTTTTGGCAAACTGATTTTTGATCATCATTACAAATCCCTTTAGGAGTTTTTCTGCCTCAGCTCTATCTTGCATCAAATAGACCCATGTTGCCCAGCTTGCATCGTTGACAATACTTAAAAAATAATGCGCATCACAACATGGTGTAGCTCAATATGGACCCCAAATATCACAATGAATTGAATAAAACACATGCTTCGTATTATTATTGCTAATAGGAAACTTGTTACGGGTTTGTTGTACACGTAAACATATCTCACAAAATTCATCTCTGTCTTGATGCAAACCACAATCTACACCTAAACTACGAGTAAGCAAGGAAAGGACATCACTTGATGGGTGTGCAAGTTGCTTGTGCCATAAACACCGTGTATTTACCATATTCGGCCTTTGGTAATAATATACCTCTTCTGTTTACTCAGTCACTCCGATCAAAGTCCTCGAATTGCGGTTCTATATCACACAGAAATCATAAAAGTATGCTACTGAGCAATTCAATTATTTGCACAAGTTAGATATAGACACAAGATTACAATTTAATTTTGGCGCATATAACATTTTTTTTTAACTCAAGTCCTTGCCCCAAGGCCACCTAGCCTTGCTCACTAACCATAGAATATGTCCCTTTGGGAAGCCTGATCGGCACTGGAGGTATCTTTTCAACCTTTTTCAGCAAATTGACATCACTGACCACATGACACGAGGCTCCGTTGTCAAGCATCCAACTAATTTTACCTAACATTTTCTCGTACACATTCGCAAGCCCATCCATCAAGCTAAGCAAACACTGCACTTGGTCAGCGCTAAGCCCAGTTATGTTGACTGGGCCAGTCTCTTACTGTTGTGCTGTATACGGCCCACTGATCAGAGGGTTTGAGTTTGGGCCTGTTTCATAGACCGCTGCTGCTATTTCTCTCACTGGACCAGGTCTGCTTCGTCTAGTAGATTTGTCGCCTTTGCCTAAGCCTTGTCCACTGCATCTTCCTCAGCTACACCCACAAGATCCCCATCCTAGGGGTTATCCTATTACCTCATAGCAAACAAGTTCTTCGTGACCATAACGACCACATATTTTGCAAACAACTTTCTCCACTATATGGCTTTGTGCCTTTGCTGCAAAGGCCATGCCGATCTCACCCCGGTTGTCTCGTGCTATCATGACTTTTCGATGATTTTCTTCTTGTTGTGTGATGTTGAAAATCTTGTCAAGGGGAGGCAAGGCTTCAAGAGCTATAATTTTCTCCTAACTGTGGAGTACAAATTATCATCTAAGCCTATCAAAAATTGATGTGCTTTATTTGCCTTATACATTGCCATAATCTTAATTGTTGCCTCACACTTGCATCCACTACTAATACATACAGGAACCTTCATGAGATTGAACAACTCATTCCACAAATTTACTAACTTTGAGTAAAAATCACCAACATCCAAGTCACCTTACTTGATATTTGCAATGTTTACTTTTAGTTGGTAAATGTTAGGGGTATTGGCTGTACCATACCTTTTTTTAAAGCCATCCCTCATCATTTGGGTCACGTCCGAGTAAGCTATGCTCATGCGTAACTTCGGCTCAATTATGTTTAATAGCCATGAGCATAGCATGGAATTAGCCATATCCCATGCATCTACTCCAGAAAAGTCTTCTCCTTCCTTTTGGTGCATGTCTCGTTAAACTCCCATCTATAAAACACAATTTGGTTTTGGCCTTTAATGTCTTTCTTACGGCTCCTTTCCACAAATCATAATTCTTGCCGTCAAATATCACCGCCGTTATCATCACGCCGGGCCCTTTCGAGGGATGGAGATAGTATGATGAGTGAGGCTCAATCACGAACCTCGTTTTTCCTCTTCTGCTCATGGTGTGATGTATACAATTTCGGTTACATCGGCTGTGGCTCTGATACCATGCTAAATGTGAATGTCGGAGTTTAGGAGCGAGACATACGACTCACATTAATGTCCCTCATGGCTCAATTACATTGATATGTCCAAGAATATATATACAACCCTCGGTCCCACCCAGCTTGTAAGGAAAGAAAGATATAATACAATTCTATCTAAAAAGGATTTCTAAATCAGAATCAATCACAACTTTACAACTTCCTTTAATAAAAACTTCCTATGAGTAGCCGCTTTGGCTAAAACAACTTGTTTTTGTTTTAGTTGTTGAATGGACACTATCAACTGGGTTGTGTTCTATCCATTCAATTACTTGTGCACCATTTGGATTATTTCGAACTCGTGTCTCTTTGACTACTTCCCCATCCTGCACAGCAAACACCCTATCATTCCTTCTCAAGTCACTATAAGCCATGTCGTCTGCAGATACCACACCATCTTCAACATCCTCGAAACCCGCAACTCCATCATTTGAGTCTAGAGCTTCCATGGAAGGGGTCATTTCTAATGTATGAGTTGTTTGAATCACTTGAATGGAAAGGCTAATTTCCTTTACTTTGATTGTATAAGCTACTCCTTCAAGGGAAATTATTAAGATTCCATCTATTGCATTGAACTTATTAGTATTAATGAGGACTTTTACTGAGTTGAAAGAGGTAGTTCTTACAATTGATTTGCCCAAGCAAACTAGTCTTCCCCATATAGCTACAATTTTTTTTTTAAAATTCTCCAACTTCCATCCATGTAAAGGAACCCCCAAAATTTCTAATCAAACTCTCCTCATTTCACAATAGTCGAATTGATCCCATTTCTTAACATTTACGAACCACAAATCAAGCTCTTCATGCTCGTCTAGAACTTCTTCCATTTTGGCTATTGATGGAAACGTTAAGATGAACTTGAAACTACTTAAAGAACAAATTTTGGTGCATTCTCCAAAACCACTAATCAATTCAAAGCTAAGGCTAAGGCTTCAAGGTTACATGGTTCCTCAGATGTGTAAACAAGACTCCTGCTTAGCCACTCTATAAAATTTGTATTGAGTTCTCCTGTAGGATGTACAATTCTTGGACTTCTTCTTGACTAAGGCTCACCTTCTTTGCTTCTTTGTTGGTTTCTTGTGTCTGAAACTTCTTACTCCAAGATCTTCGTGGTAGTTGGAGATTATTAACGAAACTACGTTTAGAGGCTATCAAATGGTGCTCCCTACCCGTTCCTCTACCCTTCTCAAACTTAGCCATATAGATATTGATTCTCCTACCTCTAACGATTGCATTGTTG
Organism: Selenicereus undatus; assembly: GCA_017589665.1. Classification (NCBI taxonomy): domain Eukaryota; kingdom Viridiplantae; phylum Streptophyta; class Magnoliopsida; order Caryophyllales; family Cactaceae; genus Selenicereus; species Selenicereus undatus. The sequence goes on along the minus strand of JACYFF010002017.1, from coordinate 9,212,146 downwards.
AACATAATAATACTTTTTGCTGCTTCATATTTTTCTTCAATGGCACATAAAGCCAAATCTGGCTCTTGTTCTACTGGTTTTTTTGAAAGGGATGTAGGTGTCACATACTGTTCTAGCCTTTTGAAAGAGTCATCTCAGGCCAAATCTATCCAAATTTGGAGGGATGTTGTAGATAAACAATGAGAATTCTTCTCTTCTTCTATCCCTACCTACCTTTTCTTCCTATGCTCTCATTTTGCTCTTGTTTGCAAGATGAGTCTTTGAATAAATGGACAAATTATTCATTCTATTGCCTGATTAGCACAATATGTCTCTTAGCTTCATGAGGATACCAATTGGGCTAATGATGCTTTTTACTTACTATTTACCAAGGCATTTTGTTATCTAATGAACAACGTCCTTAAATACGAGATTTGTATGGTAATTTGCGTACTTATTTTTTCCAACTATCTAGTATTACCCCAACTATTTAGGGATATCCAAACCTAAATTAGCAAAATATGAATGTGATAAAGTACCTATTCACTTCGCAGAAGTTATAAAGAAATCTATAAAATCTCCATATTTAGATAGCCTTTGCCTGTCGATGTCTTCCGGTTCGTATCAAACACTGAACTAATCCATAGTTTAGTTCCTTCTATGGATGGTAAAAGGTGGACTTTACTGTTTAGTCATATTCTTTTTCATGTTACTCTAATATCTCTTGAACACGTATGACATCAAGTCTAGTTCGGACTATTCCATATGTGAGACTACCAACTACACTAGGATAAGAAACATGTGACATTTGCTTCTTTGGTTAGATGACGAGAGTAAGTGTGGATCCAATTGACTACTTAATTACAAGTTTACATTTGTTCGGGTTGAACAATTGGAGCACCCTCTTAATGCAGTTTCTTTGAAATAGAACGAGGTAGCCTTTGTGCTTGGCAATTCCTTTGCAACCTCTATGATGGGAATTTTTGCAGCTGCACCTGAATGTTTCATCTTTAATTTATATCGCCTTTAAGTCATTGATTAATTATATAACATGAGTCATTGGCATAAAAAGCAAAAGCAAAAAAGATCCTATATAGTAATTTTTTTAAAAAAAATTATCATAATCGTTTCGTGAACAACCATACCTAATTGATAAACCTCAGGTAACACACAAATAGAAGACTGATAGAGCATTGGAGATAAACAATTCCTTAAAGCATAAACCCTATTTTTAGTGTAGCCCTTAGCAACTGAGTGTACTTTGAATATTGTCTCCAGGTCCAAGGGCCTGATGTCTTCTCCTATTAGGAAAGCATAAATTATGTAAATACATTGTGTAAATATTTTCCTTATCTCTTTCCTATATTTTTAGCTAGCTAGGAGATTCAGTTAGGGTTAGGACTTGGAGTGCCCTTGTATATATATGTTTGCCATGAGCATTGGCCAGTGAGCAGCAGAAAATAAACAACACACTTTTTCTTCCTTCACGTTTTATTTCATGGTATCAGAGCACCATAATCAAGCTTTAACCCTTTATTAATCAAAAGAAAGAATCAACCATGACCAAGGAAGGGAAGAAAGGTGATTACAAGGAGGAGAAGAAAGGCGAAGAGTTTGTGATAGGCTCTTAATCGCCATATTACCTCCATCCATCTGATGCTTGTTAACGGCAAGAGCTATGATCTATGGGAGAAAGCCTTGATAACGACAATGAAGGCAAAGAACAAGCTGGGCTTCATCAATGGAGCTATCGCTAAACCAACCGACATCACATCTCTTGAGGGCAGCGCTTGGGAGATGGTGAATTCTATGGTGTGTTCATGGCTCTTGAATGCATAGAGTCAAAATTACACACGAGCATGGCATATGTGGACTTCGCTCAAACAATGTAGGAAAACTTGCAAAAGGAATTTTCCATGCCAAACACCCCTCAAATCCATCAATTAAAGGCTAATATAGCCTCATGTAAGCAAGACAGTCTCGATGTCATCGATTTTTTCTCAAAGCTTGCTGCACTATGGAGCGAGCTTGAAAACTATGTGAAAGTACCCAAGTGCAAGTGTGGAGCAACAGAAGAATTTGTGAAGATTATGGAGCAAGAAAAATCCCATCAGTTTCTGATGGAGCTTGACAATGTTGCCTATTCCACAATATGCAGCCAAATTCTGGCACTTGACTTGTTACCTTCATTGGACAGGATGTTCAACATTGTTCAGCAAGAAGAACATCACAGGTGCCTCATGGTTGATCGAGACTCTTGGACTAATGAAGTGGTTGCCTTTGCTGCATAGCACAACGTCAGAACGTAAGGAGTGAGTGGTGAAAAAACCCACCTGCAGGCATTGCGGCAATTATGGGAACAATGGGGCTGCCTGTTTTAAGATTATTGGTTATCCAACCAATTGGGAATCACAAGGAGGAGGCAAAGGACGCGGACAAAGTTGAGGTGGACGATGAGGAAGAGGCGCTGGCAGAGGAAGAGGACTTGAAACTGCTCACGTGGTAGAAGCATCAAGCGAAGCTCAGGGCTGTCCACAAACAGAAGTTAATCAATTTGTATTTCCGGGTTTACTCCAGAATAGGTGCGATGGATTTTTAGTCTAATTGAGACTCCAAAATTTGATTGTGAAAAGCTATCGGGTAAGAAAGCCTAGCTTTTAGATAGTAGGGCCTCGTATCATAAGATTGGGGATATAAAATTATTGTGTAATGTCTCTAATATCTCGCCTATTGCTGTTGGGCTCCCAAATGGTGTGGAAACAATGGCCATTAAACACAGAGTGGTTAAATTCAGCCCAAAAATTGTTTTACGAGATGTTCTTTATGTGCCAGGATTGACTTGTAATCTTATTTCTATCACACAAATAATTAGAGAAATTTTTTGCACCTTAACATTTACTGATAAGCTATGTGTGATACAGGACCACGCTACGAAGAGCCCGATTAGAGTGGGTGAGTAACAACAAGGGGTCTACTTTTTCAAGGATGATCTTCTAGCAAAGGTCCAGGCCAATTCTACTATCTCTTATGATCCATGGCACTGTCGTGTGGGACATCCTTCAAGTCGGATGTTATTTTCCATGTCAAATACCATTAGTGAAAATTTTGATAGAACTGATAAGAGTGATTTTTGTGATGTGTGCCTTTGGACTAAACAAACACGTATGCCTTTCCCTACTAGCAATAATAAGCCTCCTAACCTTTTGATTTAATTCATTGTGAAATATGGGGTGCATGTCGTGTTAGTTATTTTTGTGGCACACACTACTTTTTGACTGTTATGGATGACACAAGTAGAGCAATTTGGGTATTTCTTATGAAAACAAAAAGTGAAGCCTCACAATTAGTGAACAATTTTTGCATGATGGCCAAAACACAATTTAATGCTAATGTTGAAATTATTAGAAGTGACAATGGGTATGAATTCACTTCTAGGCCCATGAAGCAATTTTATAGAGAGCAAGAGATTATACACCAAACTAGTTGTGTGGACACTCTACGACAAAATGGATGGGTGGAATGTAAACATCATCATATCCGAAATGTTACCCGGGCTCTTCGTTTTCAAGCCAACCTTCCCATTGAATTTTCGGGGGAGTGTGCTTTGACTGCTGGTTATCTTATTAATAGGACCCCTAGTTCTATTTTGCATGGGAAAACTCCTTATGAGATTTTGTTTGATGAGAAACCACCCCGTGATCATATTAAGGTGTTTGGTTCATTGTGTTATGCTCATTATCATCCAAGAGAAAGGGGTAAATTTGGCCCTTGTAGTAAGAAGTGTGTGTTTGTGGGATACCCATATGGTAAGAAAGGATGGAAAGTCTATGACTTGGAGACCGGTGATATGTTTGTGAGTACAAATGTGATTTTTCATGAGGAAGAATTTTGTTTGCTCGTTGTGAAAAGATTGAGCAAGAAGAGGATTTCATTCCGTGGATCGCAAAAAATGGGCCGCTTGCTGTGAGCCTAGAACATGTACTCGCTAATTCAAACACACTTGGCCACGGTGAGCATGTAACATGTTGCGTCCCCACTTGCTGCTGAGTTAGGCTATGGTATATGTCCTAAGGGTGGTGAAGAGACCAACTCCCTGCCTGTACAGCCCAGAATTAAGAGGCCCAAGAAGGGCATCATGCGGATAGGGGGAGAGCTAATGAGCTACAAGTAGGCCGTTTGTCTCTACCGACCTAGCATACTGAAGCCCAAGCTTGGCTACATGTGGTAAGAAAGAAAACAAGTTAACGAGAATCTGGAAGAGGGCACTGTGAACGGAAAGCTCCGTCACATCTCCAAGATTGCTTATGTTGTTCAATTCAAAGGAAAGATCCCATGTCAACTAGCTCACTCCAAAAGGTCTCCTCAGGTAATCCATATCCAATACCAAATTATGTTATGTGTAATAATTTTTCTAATGTGCATAGAAATTATGTGAATGCAATTACTAAAGTTGTGGAGCCAAGATATTTCCATGAAGTAGTCACAAACTCTTGTTGGAGAGAAGCCGTGGCCAAAGAAATTGAGGCACTCAAATTAAACAAAACATGGACTCTAGTGGATTTGCAAGTAGGTAAGAAGCCCATTAATTACAAATGGGTCTACAGAGTCAAGTACAACTTCGACGACACCATCGAACGTTTCAAGGTACGACTTGTGATTAGAGGAGATGAATAAGTGAGGGGTTTGACTATCATGAAACTTTTGTCCCTGTTGCCAAAATGGTAAGTGTACAATGTTTTCTCTCAGTCGCAGTTGCTAAGGGTTGGGAGTTGTATCAAATGGATGTCAACTGCCTTTCTTCATGGAGATTTAGAATTATACATGACATTGCCCCCATGTTTTTGACCTTTTTAGACAAACAAAGTTTGTAAGTTGCATAAATCTCTCTATGGTTTGAAACAGGCTCCTCAACAATGGTTTGCTAAACTCTCTTCTAAGCTACTTGCATTTGGCTTTGTTAACTCCTTTGTTGATTATTCCTTATTCATTTACAAAAAGGGAGATGTTTTTATGGCCCTATTGGTTTATGCTGATGATTTGGTTCTTATTGGAAATGATTCTCAAGCTTATGCAGAATTTAAAACTTATTTAAACAAGTGCTTTCATATAAAGGATTTAGGTCCTTTAAAGTGTTTTTTGGGCATTGAAGTTGCCCATGGCCCTCAAGGGATTTTCTTGTGTCACAAAAACTATGCCCTTGAAATTATTGATGAATGTTGGCTCCTTGGTGCAAGGCTTACGACATTCCCAATTGAGCCCAACCACAAACTAGCTCTTGTTGATGGTAAGCCATTAAAGGATCCTACATCATGCTGGAGATTAGTTGGTCGTCTCATTTATCTTACCATTACAAGACCAAAACTATGCTGTGCGGTTCATATCTTATCCTAATTTATACAAGAACCCAAGGAGGAACATTTTGAAGCAGCTAAACAAGTTTTGAGGCATTCAAAAGGAACTCCTGGACAAGGACTTTTACTCCACAACAATTCAGCTCTACAAATCTATGCTTATTATGATTCTGATTGGGGAGCTTGTCCCCTGACCCATAAGTCCTGGTCCAAGCACCTTATTACTCTTGGAGCTCACCTATTTCATGGAAGACAAAGGAAATGAGTACTATATCTCGATCCTCTACTGAAGCTGAATATCGTGCCATGGCCACTGTGACTAGTGAACTTATATAGTTAAAATATTTTCTTACTTCTCTTGTTGTCTTTCATTCTCAAGCCATACAACTATGTTGTGATAATTAGGCAGCCCTTCACATTGCCAAGAATCCAGTCTTTAATGAATGGATAGCCAAATTGAGATTCATTGTCATTTTGTTGGTGAGCAACTCTTATCTAAGGACTTGATAGCTACCTACATTATCTCGCCTTTAACTCACTGCTATTTTTACCAAGGCTTTAGGAAAACAATAGTTTCACTTTCTTCAAACCAAGTTTTGGCATGGTTAACCCCATGTTCCAACTTAAGGGGCAGTACTAGGAAAGCACAAATGATGTAAATATATTGTGTAAATATTTTCCTTATCTCTTTCCTATATTTTAGGTTGCTTGGAGATTCAGTTAGGGTTGGGAGTTGGAGGACAGCTAAACTTCTTTGCCCTTGTATATATGTATGCCGTGAGCATTGGAGAGTAGCAGTAAATAAACAACACAATTTTTTGTTCCTCCATGTTTTATTTCATACACCCTTATAGCCAACTGTTGGTAGTCTTTGCAAAATCACAGTCTTTCAAACATCATTCTTGTGAAGTGATTTGACTTCTTTGTAATTTTTAGATGATAATATTGTAGGTCTGAAGTAGATAAGATGTAACACCCCCAACCCTTATGGCTAGGAGCATTACGTTTTCTTACTTCCTACTTAATTTTTGGGGTGAAATGAACAGAGTTTTCCCTAAAAACTGACCGTTTCTAGGCTAAAAGCCTTACAATAAACCCCTGCAATCAACGCAAGCGTAAAACATTCTAAAATGAGCTCAACGGCTACACGCTAGAGTTCATAAATCAACGAGCAACTTGCTCGAAGTACATCATACAATATAGTTCATTAATATAGGAAAAATGAAAGATATAACTCAACGGTTCACGCAATCGGAGTACTGGGGTTTAGATCCCAAAACATAACTTATTTCAGCTAAAAGAACAACTGACAAATTAGGTGGTTGGCTCACATGGCCATACAGAGCAATTCCTAAACCGAATGCCGTACATGAACTAGAATGCTTGTTTGCAAACATTTTCAATTCTAGGAATACATTACATGGCTTCGTTAACATGTAAGACCCCCTTCAAATAGGCACACATGACACCTTACAAGCAAGAATAGATTCCATCTTGGCATAAGTGACTTGGCTTCTACTTGCCATAATGCAAACCTGGGAAAAAAGAGGAAAGAGTAATGGGATGAGTAACCACACGCTCAGTGAGTATTCCCCGACTCCTTAAAACCAAAACCGTTGCAGGCCATAATATCTTTAATAGTCACATATCACATATTCATACTTTACTATCATATTAGGCAATCATAGTCCCCAAGGAAGGATCACTATCCACAAATCTCATTCTAACCACTCAAACCCATTTCTAGGTCCTTGAATGACTAAATTCCTTTACGAACAAGCAGTTAAATGCATGAACAAGCAACGAGGCTAAGCAGAGAACTTCCTTTCATAGGTTATCTGATATAATTCGTGATTTATGCTTTATCTATCTAATTCACTCATACGAGAGGCTTAAACACATGAAGTAGAGTTTATGCAAGGAGCTTTCTTTAGCTAAACATGCACGTTCAAACTCATATGTTTGATGCATTACAAGGATATGGCCATGCTATACTTGAAATTTCATTCACACTGCACTTAGAATCTTAATCGCATGATATGCACAAAAATCCTTCCTTCTTTTTTCTGAAAACACTTTACTTAGCCTCTTTAGGCTCATAAAACTCTTTTCTTAGCCTATTGAGGCTTATAAAGCTCTTTTCTTAGCCTCTTTGAGGCTCATATCCTTAAAAGAATCTCTTTCGCATTAGTCCTATAATGACCCTTAAAAACTTTCTTTTTAAAATACTTAAAAAGGCAAAGCGCCGATTGCTTTTCTTATTTATTAGAAAAATACTCTGGGCATAAGATCATCATAATGTGCTGATTCGGTGAGACTTATTCTCCACCCCTAGTGAGACTATTGCTCACGCTAAGCTCTTACCCCCAGGATGACAACTAACTTTTGGACCTTAATCCTCGTTAGGGTCTCTAGGGCTTCGCACTACTGGGATTACTCCCTAGGCTACGGACTTCCCCGTTCAAGCATGTTCACTCTCATCTTATTGTCCGTATGCACAATATCTTAGCCAATTTAAAGCGTATGGCCATGACGACTAATGACTTTGCTGTCTCTCACAACGAAATCCTTTTTCATACAACGCACCCTCTTTTTATTTAAATTCCTTAGGGATTCCCCCGTTCAAGCGAGTTCACTCCAAAACTGTATTCGTATAGTTAAAATAGGCCATCGATTGCTAATAGATATGGCTACTATTATTTACAGCCGTGAAAACGTTCTTTTCCAAACTCACCCTCACTCACAAGGTGAAACTTAATGACATAAAAGGGAAGGGAGTTTGCACGTAACACATTCAAACACTTCATAATAAACTCAGCAGAATAAACCACATATGGCCTCATAATCCACACGATTGCGGTTAACCACAACCCAGACTCCCTCCTTACACAACACCGACTGCAAAGAACCTCAAAATTCTCATCAGTTCATCCTCAAGTCATTTGACTACCAACTCGGTTTTCAATTCCATAACCATAGCATATTATCATAAAAGTCAAATGAAATAGCTACGTATAAACTTACCGAGCGAGCAACAACCATCTAGCAACTCGATATATATATATATATATATATATATATATATATATATATATATATATTGCAGTAACTTGAAATAAGTGCTTAACGAACTAAAATAATCTCATAAGGCATGAAACAAGCCTACATTCATAACTCGTGAATAGGAGGTAACCATGCCTAGTTCAGGTCATTTCCAAAGCGTGACTAATCAGCTTAACATACGTCGTTTAAAGACATTATTAGGTTGTTTTGAGAACTAATTCAACATACATCAATTTAAAGCATGCTAGGTTGTGTTGAGGGTTATTTTTAAACATGATCGAACTAGCTTATCAACCGACAAATCAAAGCATGCTTGGGTTGTTTGAAGGGTCACTTTTAAACATGAATGAACTAACTTTATAAGTATCGATTCAGAACATGTTTAGGTCATTTCCAGGGTTACTTTTAAATACGAGCCAAGCCACTTAGCATGCATCGAGTATAGGCTTTCCTAGTTCATTTTGAAGTCGTTTTCAAGCATGAATTAGTTAACTTAACGGGCATCAATTCAAAGAATTCGTGTATCATTTCGAAGCTACTTATAAGCATGTATTAACTAAACTAACATATATCGATTCGAAGCCATTTTCAAGCCTTAATTAACTAAACCAACATATATCGATTCAAGGCACCGTTAGGTTATTTCGAAGTCACTTTCAAGTGAACTAACTAAACTTAACATACATCGATTTAAACTAAATTCATCTGGAATAGAACATGCATAATCTCAATTAATCTAACTAATCCTAAACTGATATGCATCACAACTTAAGGGCTAAAACAAATTCGAAATTGCTAATACTTAGGAGGCGAGAAACACCCACCTGAACTCCAAGCTAGAGGACCCGATTCCTTGGCTAATTGGGCCACTTAGACTGGCCACGGTGGTGGTGGTGGTGGTTGGTGGTTCTAGTGGGTTGAGGCGGATGATGGTGGTGCTAGAGGTGCGAAACCCTAACCCACGAGTTCTTGATTATCTTGGCTTCTAGCGGTCGCCGGATTCGAGCCCATTGGTGGAGGCACCTCGTCGCCGCCAATCTCGCCAACATCTGAGCCCCGTCTCGTTCCTCCTTCTCACTCGACATCTGTCTCTCTCCTCGCGATGGTGCGTGGGTCGGCTGGCGCTTGACTCGTCGGTGCGCCGCTGTCGTCCCCGGCCCCAGCTCGCCCTCCGTCGACCCTCTCTCTGCTTTCTCTCTCTCTCTTTTCGTGTGTTGGTTGTCGGGGAAGGGTCGGGAAAGCCAGAAGGAGAACCCACCCTTTTCATGATTTTGCAGAAAAATAAGGGGCTTCGACCCCTTTCATATTTATTTTTTTTGTGGTTTTTGGTCAATCGGTAGTCTAATTCGTATCCTGTACTTTGAACACAAATCGATAATACGACCCTTCATCAATTATTCGTTTCCTGATCCCAAATTCGTTAATGCTTAGTGTAGGTTCAGGTTGAAACGTTCTAAAATTGGCGTTCTAAATAAATTCGGGGAACGACTAAATTAACTATCGGCACAGATTAGAACGAATTAATATCAAATTCAATAATAACAATAGTAATTTTTTTTAATAAAATTATCGTTCGCGTAGGCACATCAGTAATAATATAACTCATATGGTTAATAAAAATACGATTTTATAACGTAAAAAGGCAATACACTCAGCTTGACGAAAAATAAAGAATGCGGGTGTTACATAAGACCACCATAGAAGGGGGAAGGAGAGTAAATGGCATGATGACAAATTTTGATTTGTAATCTACTTAACTCGCCACTAACTTTTCAGACATATGTTAAACATTAAAAATAAACTGCAAAATATCAATAGGGTAGAAATAATCAATATGTCCACAAAGTTCACCCAATCCAAATTTGGGCTAGTCTCTACCTAAAAGTCATATCCCTGGGATTTAAACTCCTTGCATGTATTACTCCACCAAGTATTACACCTCACAAGGATTGGACAGTTAATCCTTTTTGACAGCATCACTCAAAGGGAGCTTTTTTCTCTGTGGTGAGCACAACTCACCAATTGTCTTCACTCATTTTAGAGAATCAAACCTAAGTTTCTGATACAAACTAAGATTTCTGACAAAATAGTACAATACATGAGTATTACTTGATTTTTAATAATACCGCATGTATTGGATACTCTTGCACTTAAAGATGGTCTTGCATATATAGCTTGATAATCTCAAATAATCATTGAATTAATCTTCTAATTGTTGCAAAAATCTTGCTTCTGATTTCCAATTTTAGAATGCACTAACTATTGTATCTTCTTTTCAATCTTAACTTCTCATTTAAATAACTTGCTACGCTTGAAGTCGTTACCTTGTAGAATTGTCTTCTCTTGCTTGATTAATCTAAATGGAATACTTTGATTAGCAGTTGAGGATGTGTTTTGCAATTCGGTGTTCAAATGTGGAAACTTTCGAATATAGCAATTGTAGAACAAATTTGCGATGACACTCGTCAACATCATTTTTCTGGTGATTAGCTCATAATACTATTGAATCAATCTAATATTCAATTGAATTGGTAAAATATCTTAATTTGAATTATTCAATCCTTAATAATGAGTTTATAATAAATAGAGTGTAATAACCGCGATTTTTATTTCGATGGGGGCCAACGAATTTGCTTGACGATTTGATTGGCCATAATTTTGTTATTGTAGAAAGTTGGATTAATACTGCGTCTCTGTTTAAGTGGGTAACGTTATTAAAAATGAAATTATTATTATTGTTAGCTTTGAATAACGATGCATTTACGAATGTAAAGTAACACTTCATGGACAGTTAGATCGAGTATTAAGCTTGATGCGTTTAATTTGTGGGCTAGGAGTCTTAAGTCGAGTTGTTATTAAACAACAACAAAAAGAAAAAAGAAAAAGAAACATAAAGGGTCGAGGCCTCTTTCTCCTTCAGGAGAACATGAAGAACAGAGGGGGGGCTTCTCAACTACGAGACTCGCGCACACAGCCGGGACAGAGAGAGAAAGAGGGAGAAGGAGATCGAAGGAAAGCGAGGGGAAAGAAGGCAGAGGGCGGCAGCCGGCAAATAGCGCTCGACCCACTCCGCGACCCACCGAAACTAGAGAGAGAGAGAAAAAGGGTCCAATAGGTTCAGGTAGCAGCAGTAGCAGCGCATGACGGAGTGGAAAATTTTGGGCAGTAGTAGTGTCTTAGGGTGAGATTCACGACCAGCAGTGGAAGGGGAGTAAGAACCGGGACTCAGGCCACCGTAAATCACCCACACCACCTATTAAACAGGTCCTTAAGCTGGGAACGAGGTGGATGTTCTCACTTTCATAAAATTGCTAATAATTTTACAAGTTTTAATGTCTTGTTTTTGAGCTGTTTGATTATTGTTTGGATATCAAGTGGAAAGATTTAGTTTCGGTTCAATTTGAATATGAGATCACTAAGGTTGTAGATAGATTGTGTGACTGTTGGGTGTATTTTGAACCCCCAACATAAGTTGCATGGCTATTTGGAATGAGTTGGGTTGCTTGGCTATTTGATTGGGTTGACTGTTACAACAAATCGAAATTGAAATTGGTCATTTGATAAGATTTGAGGTTGAAATAGTGACTTGAATTTTAAGGATTGTCATGGGAGGTGCTATAATGAGGGACCTCGGGCACGGGTGTTGGATTATTCGTAAGTACGAAGGGCTAATTGCTGCACTAATGTTCTTGATTGCATCAATCGAGCTAAGGTCTGGTTGTTGTAGCGTTGTAACGTTCAGGTTATGTTGATGTTCTATGATTTTAATTCATGTTTGTCTCTATTTCGCCTAAATTGAAATGAGTTTGAACTTGAGCACTTGCCTGTTTGATTCATAAAAAGTATTGTTTGATTAGTTATTGGTTGTTCATGTACTAAAACATTGCCTTTTAGTAACTAATAGTGTCGAACAAGCCTTACAAGCGTATTTCAGAGGCCTTATGTCTTACCCCTAGAATGAATTAACCATCAAAATATTGGGTCCTCTTAAGCGAGACTAATTAATATTAAGCTGCAACTAATGGCTCCTAAAATGAGTTTTAATATTCCTTGCTTTGAAAAGCAAATATGTGCTTGGTCCTTAATTCATTTATAAGCAGGTCTTGTCAAAATGAATGATTATATGCTTTTTGAAAGTTGAATGACCTCATTCAGGCATTCCAACCTTCTTAAGAATGAAAATTCCTTGTTTGTGATACAATGAGAATGTTACGGCAAAATTTGTTTAAATTGAGATACATCTGAAAATTTTTGAGCTGGGAGAATGGTGCTAAATGCTTGAACAAATGCTTAAGGAGCGGACCCGGTATGCGGGAACCTTTATTCCTAGGGAGTAGACCTAGAAGTGGGAACCCTAGAAGACCCTAATGAGGGTAATGGTCCACTAATTATAAGAATCCCCGGGGACAATATGAAAGGCGAGTGTGGATCTCCCCTAGGGCAAATGTAGATCTCCCCTAATGAGCATGAATATGAGAATTTGATGCCCCTGAAATGATTTCATGCTTGTTATGTGGTGAAAACTCTTTGTTCGAGGGCTATTTTAGTGCATTGATTTGGAAAAGTGCATATACTCTTGAAAAGAGCTTTTAATAAATTCTAAATCATTTTTCCTGTGAACAACGACTGTTTATAAATGGTTACTTTTATTGAAGTGATGGTCCTTAAACTTTAAGCATTAATCCCATTTTTCTTCTAAAAGAACCGCACCTAAGAAGTCTAACTGAACTCTGGGGGTGCTCTACTATTCTCTTTACCAGAAATTAGGTGGCTATTGAGTTTGGTATGCCTTCTAAGTGATGTTTAGCAAGTGCAACAAGTAGCTGTCACGCCTAACTTAGAAGAGGCATAGTTTGGGCAAGTTGAGGACTCTTGTGCATGGAATAGAATAGGGATACCTTTTGACCCTTGAAGGTTGTTGAGGTCATAATCAATATGGGAGACCTTATGTGATTATTATGTGATATTAAATATCAAAAGATCTGTGATTGCTACTAAAAAGTATTATTTTGTTTTTCTCGAGGTTGAGGATCACTTATTGAGCGTGTGATAGCTCATCCCCTCTCTATCCCTTTTCGCCAGGTTCTTAAGTGACAAATAGAAGCCAGTTCACGAGAGTCAAGTTGGAATCTCCCTTTCACTTGGGAAACAGGAACTGTGTGGATGTATACGTAGATTCATGAGTTGAATGCTATAATATGATGTATCCCTAGATTTTTAAATATATGTAAATAAAGTACTTTGTTTCATGTATTGCATATTAAATAGTAGTCGTTCTGTATGGCCATGTGAGCCTACCATTTGATTAGTTAGTTTTCTTTTTAGTTGAAGTTAGTTTTTTTGGGATGTAAACCCTAGTGCTACGGATGTATGATCCGTTGAGTTAAATCTTTTATTTCCATATTCTTTATTGAACTTTATTATTTGGTATACTCTGCGCCTGTGGCCAATCGATTTGTGGACTCTGACTTGTTTTGGTGTTCTTTTATGCTTGTATTCATTGTAAGAACCTAATGTAAGGCTTAAAGCCTGGAAAATGGTCAGTTTTTAAGAGAAATTTTGTCCGTTTCGCTATAGGATTTAAGAAGATATTAACGTACCTAACCCTAGGAGATAGAGGTCCTATAGATGGTATCAGAGCAAAGTCTTACGATCACAGGCCGCAACCTGAGTCTTGTGTTTCATATAGCTACCTCGGAACGTCTTTGTGATGATGTAGCATATGTAATATTTTTGTGTGTAAATGTGGTTTTGGTATGATTATTGGTGCATTTGATTAACTATGTTTGCCTTAGTGAGCTGATTGATTTAATAGAGCCAATTGCTGGAGTATAGGCCGAATGACTTGTATTCTCATGAATAAGCTAAGTGTTAGCTCAACTAAAAATTGTTTTGTATGTGCACCTTGCTGATTTAAGTTGAAAGTTTAAAGTACGCTTAGTTTGAACTCAAACGATTGAAAAAGTCTTAACTCTAAGCTCATCCTTTGCTCCTAAGCTATGATTTGCTCCTCATGCCCTATAATGGAATGAGCAGACGTACTCAATGTTGGTAGAGCGAGGAATAAAAGCACTGAAGCTATTTCTCTTTTGAAAACCTAGAGATTTTGAAAGTTAATGTCTTTCCTAATTACTGAGTTAAGGCTTTTTCTTTCACATTAAAAGACCTTTCTAATTATCTGGTTAGGTCTTACTGTTGCATTTGAAGACTTACATTTGCTTTATGTTAATGATCGAGCCTAGTTCTATGGACATAAGTTTCTACATGTGTATCCAGATGTTTCGAATGCCTACATGCCAAAATGCATATGTTGCTCGATCGTTAATGATGAGATGTTAGTGAGTGAATAAAAGATTGCCTTTCATGATTAAAAGTTCTTTTTGACGATACCCCTCTTTGCATAAATTCTCAATTGCTAAGGGAACTGAGTGAGATCTTCATATACATGCATATCAAATGGTTAGTGTGACAAGGTCTTGTTGATTGTTGCACAAACATTATTCTGAGCCTTCCATATACTTGTCATTGATATATATATGTGGCCTTAGTTTGGATTTGTTATTTACATAAAGAGTCTTCCTTGCTTCCCAACATGTAACTACTACTACTCACGAGTCAGCTAAGTGTTATGCTTATCGCGGTATGGAGCCCTATTCTTATTATAGGATTGACAGTGTCGTGGCATATCAACCCCAACACACCTAGAGCGGAAGTAAAAGGAAAAACCTAGCAGACTTTGGAATTATCGCACCTCATGCGTTACCTCCTTGGGTAGTAATCCATAACTTTCCAGTACTTCCTTAAGTATTGACACCAAATGCTGAAGTCTAAGCTTTCCATAAGAGGTTAAACCTTCCCCTCTACACTACAACTTCTTGAGACTCTTACGATCAGCTTATGGGACAAGGTGTCCTAAAAACCTCGATGTACATCTGTAGGACCACTAATGCCATCGTTCCTACCCCCCAAACCATTGGTAGCTTGACAATGGCTAGTTCCTAACAAATTTGGACAAGCCTCAAGGTATATCTTTGACCCAAAAATTACAAATGAGGATTCCACTGGCATGAACTTGACTAGACGTACTCCTATGTGACACTACTATGAGTCTGTGTGTTTGAATGCATAGTCATGATGTTTTGTACAATGCAAAGGCCTTGGAAGCATATATAGTTAATTAGGTTCATTATGCATGGTCATTTATGTGTCTTGTGAATGAATTGCTTAGCAAATGCACTTCTTGGTGTCTTGACTTGAGTTTGCTTAGGCATGTGGTTGAGTTAGCTGAATGATTTATCTTATGTAATTTACAGCATGGTATAACCTCTAAGTCACTATTTGCATTCCATGAATTCGTTGATCTCATGTTATAGTTGAATACACACATATTTAAAGCATGATGTGGCGACCATAGGAGCTTGCATGCATATATTCTTGCCCTTGCATTCTAGGTTTGATCGAATGGCATACTAGTACCCATGCCTATAATTGAACTCTTAACTTGAAGGCTTATGAATGAATGTGTGTGAAATAATCTTTGGCATGACTCAACTGAATGCTTGGCATGATATGACTAAGATATCTTATTCTATATTTTACACTGTACGTGTCATATAACTTGTGGTGGTTTCCATAGGAGATTCTAGAGTGGTACTATGCTAGCCATTATGCTTGCTGCCGCCACCATTTTATTATATTATGGTTATTGTACGTGACTTTAACTCAACTCTGGGTGCCTTGTGATTAGGATGTCCTGCTATCATTTTGCATAGTACTGCTACTGTTTTTGAACCAAGGATCAATATTTACATTTCTATGTGCCTACTTATAAGCATTTCCAGTAAAATGCAAAAGTGCTAGGTGTACTCATGGTCATAATGAAGCTATACGGACAATTGATCTATAGAATGTGATTACTGATATGATTAATCGAAGTGCATGACATGATGTGATATGTGTGTGCTAGGGTAAGTTCTTTGGATAATCTACTTGGGATAAAAAGGGCCTAGATTTAAGCTTACGAGCATATCACTCTATTTGCATATTTCCATGATTGAGGAATAATCCGTTCTAAACAGAGATCCTAAGGCAAACATTATGATCACTAGACTATAATTGCATTATTTGATGCATGAACTCAGTATCAGATCCATCTTCACCAAGGGAACACTTCTCCATCTGCCTTTGAAAACTACAAGCCTCCTGGTGATAATGCCCATGCGAAACCACCTTACCTTGGTAGTTAGACTATCATAAAATGGTAGTTAGCTTATGTTAAGGCGATGTCAGGTAGGCAGATTGTGTGCCAAACCTATTCCAACCAAGAAATCAATCTTCTTGCCTCTTATGAGCAGCTTGTGTTAAGGCCTATACTACACTTTTACTGCATATCAACAACACTCTTGCCATATAGCTTCTCCAAGTTTTGTCCATGCGTGACAATTTGTAGTTGATTATGTTATCCTCTTGGAAGTGCTTGTTATATACATGTTGGGCTGATCCATGTTACTTATGATTCTTGGGCGTGAGAATGTTGAGTTGTTGATTCTATGCAATGTCATTGTACTAAGGTGATTATACATGATATTATGTGATGCCCTTACTACCCTTTATGCTATAGGATCTTCTAGGTTAACCGACTTCTTAGAGTGATTTGACATCATGCTTTAGAATGAACATGAGCCAATTGACTACTTTTATATGACCTTGATTTATTATGACTTAGTTTCCATACCATTAGATGTCGATCCATAGCAATGCATATACATAGAGTTATTGCTCACAATGCAGATACTGTGTACATAATTGAAGATCTGTGTTCGTTTTGAAATAAGCATAATATGATTTTTCACACCAACTCATTTGCCCCTCTTCTATGCAGTTTGCACGTGGCGCCCTAATAGAGGGAGGAAACATTTGAAGAGGATTGACAAGGAGGAGACTAGATGTCATAAGCCTCTTTTTCCAATTTAACAAATACAATTATTTATAAGGCAAGATTTTAAATTTTATTGCAAGTTGTGGAGATTGTGTCACATGCATGCAGATCTTGGGTATGACTGAACTGTGAACCTCAGAATTTTGAGGATGAAATTCTTTTAAAGGGGAGAGAATGTAATAACCGCAATTTTTATTTTGGTGGTAGCTAACGAATTTGTAAACGATTTGATCAGCCGTAATTTTTTTATTGCAGAAAGTTGGATTAATACTGCGTGTTTTTTTTAAGCGGGCAACTTTATTAAAAATGAAATTATTATTATTAGCTTTGAAATTGCCCGATGCATTTATGAATGTAAAATAACACTTTGTCGAAAGTCAGACCGAGTATTAGGCTTGGCACATTTAATTTGTGAGCTAGGAGTCTTAAGTTGAGTTGGCATAAAAAAACAACAACAAAAAAAAAATAATAAAAAGAAACAAAATGGGCCGAGACCCCTTTCTCCTTCAGGAAAACATGAAGCAAAAGGGGTGGGGGCTTCTCAACTACCAACCTCACGCACACAACCAGGAAAGAGAGACAAAGAGGGAGAAGGAGATCAAAGGAGAGCAAGAGGCAAGAAGGCGGAGGGTGGCGGCCAGCGACTAGTCGCGACCCACCGAAATGAGGAAGAGAGAGAGAGAGAAAGAGAAAGAGAGAGAGAGATTGAGTGAGCAGAGAGGGAAAGAGGGTCTAGCAGGTTCAGCCAGCAGTAGTAACAATGTGTGGAGGAGCGGAAAATTTTGGCCAATGGCGTCTTGGGCTGGTATTCGCGACTAGTAATGGACGGGGAGCAATAATCAAGACTCAGGCTACAGGAAACCACCCACATTACCCATTGAACAGGTTCTAAGCTGGGAACAAGGTGGGTGTTCTCAATTTCCTAAAATTACTAACAATTTTGCAACTTTTGACGTCCCATTTCTTAGGTTGTTTGATTATTGTTTGAGTATCAAACAGAACGATTTAATTTGGGTTGAATTTGAATATGAGATAACTAAGGTTGTAGACATATTGTGTGACTGTTGGGTGTATTTTGATCCCCAACTTGAGTTGCATGGCTATTTGGAATGACTTAGTTGCTTGGCTATTTGATTAGGTTGACTGTTGTAACAAATCGAAATTGAAATTGGTCATTTGATAAGATTTGAGGTTGAAATAGTTAGTTGAATTTTGAGGATTATTGTGAGAGGTGTCGTGAGGAGGGAGCTCGAGCATGAGTGTTGGATTAATCACAATTGTGAAGTGCTAATTACTGTGCTAATGTCCTTGATTCCATAAATTGAGCTAAGGTCTAGTTGTTGTAGCATCATAATGTTCAAGTTATGTTGATGTGCTGTGATTTTATGCATGTTTTGTATCTATTTCTCCTAAATTGAGATGAGTTTGAACTTGAGCACTTGCCTGTTTGATTCATAAAAAATACTTAATTAGTTATTGGCTATTCATGTACTAAAACATTGCCTTTTAGTAACTAATAGTGCTGAACAAGCCTTCCAAGCGTGTTTTAGAGGCTTCATGTCTTACAATTGGAATGAATTTAACCATCGAACTATTGTGTTCCCTTCAGTGAGATTAATTATAAGTAAGTTGCAACTAATGGCTTCTAAAATGAGTTTTAATATTCCCTGCTTTGAAAAGCGAATCCGTACTTCGTCATTAATTCATTTATAAGCACGCTTTACCAAATGAATGATTATACGCTTTTCAAAAGTTGAATGACCTCATTCAGGCATTTTGGCCTTCTTGAGAATAAAAATGACTTTGTTGTGATCCAATGAGAATCTTAAGGCAAAACTTGTTTAAATTGAGATGCATCTAAAATGTTTTCGATGAGGAGAATGGTGCTAAATGCTTGGACAAATGTTTAGGGAGTAGACTCGATATGCAAGAACCCTAATTCCTAGGGAGTGGACTCAGAAGTGGGAACGCTAGAAGACCCTGACGAGGGTAATGGTCGATTGATTTTAAGATTCCCCAAGGAAAGTATGAAGGGCGAGTGTAGATCTCCCCTACAACGAGTGTATATCCCCTAATGAGCACGAATATAAGAACTCGATGCTGCTCGAAATGATTTCGTACTTGTTATGTGATGAAAACTCCTTATTCGAGGACTATGCTAGTGGAAAGATTTGGAAAGGTGCATATACTCTTGAAAAGAGCTTTTAATAAATTCCACATGGTTTTTCCTGTGAACAACGACTGTTTATAAATGCTTACTTTCATTAAAGTGATGATCCTTACCTTTATGCATTAATCCTGTTTTCTTTCTAAAAGAAATAAGCTAACAACTTTAATTGAACTCTGGGGTGCCATGTGCTTATAAGTCCTCGATGTTAAGTGTTTATGTGTGAATTAAATGCTCCACTATTCCCTTTACCTGAAATTAGGTGGCTATCGAGTCTGGTATGCCTGCTAAGTGATGTTAAGCAGTGTAACAAGTAGCTATCATGCCTAACTTAGAAGAGGCATAGTTTGGGTAAGTTGAGGATTCTTATGCATGGAATAGAAGGAGGTTAGGGATACTTGATGAGGGACAACTAACTAA
Source organism: Selenicereus undatus (assembly GCA_017589665.1). Classification (NCBI taxonomy): domain Eukaryota; kingdom Viridiplantae; phylum Streptophyta; class Magnoliopsida; order Caryophyllales; family Cactaceae; genus Selenicereus; species Selenicereus undatus. The sequence goes on along the minus strand of JACYFF010002017.1, from coordinate 9,192,228 downwards.
CACCACAAGCGCACAGGTAGTTGTAGCATAGATAAAAGATATCGTTCCTCAGGGACCAAAGTAATCTATCGAGCCTAGTATTGTCAGAATATGCTAAGCAAAACTCTATTTCAAATGGTTTTAATTAACTACTGCAAATTAACTTGTCTAAATCAATAAGAGAAAAACGTCTAGGAATTTTCGCAGTTATGGAAGGGAATTGGATCAAAAATGAACAAACATGTGCTATTCTCTAATTGGTTAATTTCGAGGAATTGCAATCTATACAGAAAATTGATCTATTTTTTCGAAATCAATCAAATTTGCCTAAACTAAGCAAATGTCGTTGTTTCAAACTAATTTGACTTAATCCAACTTTAATATATTCGACTACTTACTAACCCCCTTAACATATAAGTCTCTCTTTCGAGCCGAAGTTATGCAAAGTCTATTCAAGCAGTCTAACAACCAAAGGTCGTCTTTCGAATATTCACTCGATTGTTTCAAGTGTGTAAATAAATTTTGGCTAAAAATAAACCCACAACATATCAAACACTTGATAGAATGAAATCAAACCAATCATGAAAATAAGCACAATTCTTTAAATCAAAATATGTTCCAATACCAATTCCACAAACTACTAAATTCCTAGACTAAGAAAACTACTCAAACACGATAAAAGATAAACTAACAAAAAATCGGCGAAATCTGAGTGGAAGGGGCTCGACTGAGATGGCCTTCGCCAAGGATTTCAGAATTTCCTCAGGATTAAAACTCTCACACTCAAAACTCATTCAAAACTAAGCAAAGAGCAAAATTTGAGAGAAAATAAACTAAACTAAACTAGGCTAATTCTACTTGCTTGCTTGCTTGGGATGCTTTTGAGTGCTATTCCTTCGCTGCTGAACGTCACTATTTATAGAAAATTCAGGTTGATCTTAGCCACACAGCCGAGGGAAAGCGAAGAGGCAGCAGTTATAGGCCTACCATGGTTTGTGGCATCCACCATGGTCCGACCGTGGTCTGCGCTGGAACTAGGTTTTTGCTGTTTCTTTGCTCAACGGGTGTAACAACTCATGGATGACTGTGGGGGAGGTCAAAACACAACCATTAAAGGGAAAATGCTTGGTAAATAAGCTAAAAATCCTACAAAACATATAAAATAACTACTCCCAAGCATAAATCAGGAATAATAGAGTAAACAACATCATTAAGCACAAAATTCTCCTAAAAACGAGGCGAAATAGTCCTGAAAAGATGTACATATTAACCACTTATCAAAATCCCCCATGCTTAAACTATTGCTTGTCCTTAAGCAATGTAAGGATGAAAAATATACACAGCCTCCTCAGGATAATCATAGGTAACGTTCAAATGGCAAAGATGATCCAAGGGTAGCCCACAAAGATGCAAAAATATCATTAACAAACAGAATAGGGAATGAAATTTCAAAAACCTTTTTATAGACCACAACGCAAAACTTGAACAAATCTTCCTCTAAAGCGTCAAATACAATCATTCTAGCATATGAAACGAGTAAGACTAGCAAGGCCGATAGAACCTCACCATAGTTATGTGGCACTTAGCACTCATGCGTTTGACAATATATATATATATATATATATAT
>JACYFF010002017.1:9164944-9190222 GCA_017589665.1 Selenicereus undatus | reverse complement strand
TATATATATATATATATATATATATATATGTATATATATATATATATGTATATATATATATTTATATATATATATATATATATATATATGTATATATATAGGTTCTCTTAATTCTCATTGCATGGACACAAATCTACCATAGACTTGACAAGATTCTCAAATTCGCTACTACTAAAATGCAAATACACTAAACAATCACGAGGACTTTCATAGGAATGTAACGGGGCTTATGGTAAAGGTAAGAGGGGAGCAAACATTTTGGAAATGAGGAGCTAAAAGCCAAAGACTAAGAGCTTAAACAATTCCAATGCATCATACTACATCCTTCTCGAATCATATCAACATAAATCCCAAAATGAAAAGAGATAGAGTCGAAAACCCCAAATATCTTTCATTCCCATCAAGGCTAATCAATTTCTTCGAATTTTTTTTTCTTGTTTTTGATTTGTTTATATATATATATATATATATATATATATATATATACATATATTCGTCTTTATTCTCATTTCTTCTTTTTTTTTCAAAAAGGAATAGCCAAGGGAATTTCATAACGATCTTTAAAATCGAACTCTTCTCTAAACTTTACACAATAAAGCAAGGGATTTATCAAATGTTTACATCCCTGCACCCAACAACCAAAATTCACTAAAGAGAATAACAATCCACCTTGTTAATGCCCGATCAAACCAGATGCAAAAGAATGTGACGCTCCTCTAGCCTTGGCTTAAGGGTAAGACACATATTTGGCCCTGGGCTAAAAATAGGAGGTTTAAATCAAGAAAAATGGTTATAGGCTCAAATGGGCTAACAAGGGATACAATATATAGCAAGGGTGGCTATTTGGCCGTGGGTTTCAAATAAATCAAAGAAAGAAAAATGCCTCAATCGTATTGCCTAAATGCATATGCGAAATGTGATCTTGAATGAGAATCAATGCAAGTTCTAGAGAAATGACATCAAGGAAGAGTCACACATGAAAGAAAATATGAGACTAATAATGATAAATAGTCTCTAAAGGCTCAAAGTCTCACAGGACATCTACCAAAGACAAAACTAGCTCGTTAGCACACACATGCCAAATTTTATTTAAAGACTCATGGGGGAAAAATCAATTCGCATCCAACATGTGGTCAAAACATGAAGCATAGTTCAAAAATTTATTCGCAAACTTTTATGCACAATCTAGGCAAATCAAAGGGTCAAACTAAACCATAGAAGTCTACAAAATCTATAAAGATCATTGTCGAAGGATTTTTTTCTTTATTTTTTTTTCTTTAAATGCATGCTTGCTCTTACAAACTATGCAAACTAAAATGCAAAAGAAATAAACTAAAATGCAACCTAGAAGAAAACTAAATGCACTTCTAAAACAAAAATTAGAAAAAATATCGAAAAACAAATATACAAAATACAAACAAACACCAAAACAGAAATAGGCGTCAGACGCCAAATATAGGAACTAACTCCCCCATGCTTAAATCACATATTGCCCTCAATGTAGGCACATCATAATAAAAACGGAAGGAGAGTAGCAGAAATCAGAATCAGAGAGGAGGAGGTGGAGGAGGATGGGGTGGTTGTCCATACGAGATATGACAATCTCGCCAGGTCTCTAGACATGCCCTATAGTCTTGAAAATATTGGGTATGGGAAGCGGGCAACCCACAAACCTCATCGTGGCGCTCTTGGACAAAGTCTCGAAGAGTGGCGCTCTCAGAAGCAACAAAGGCTCTGAGGGAAACTTGCTCCTCTTGAATAGATCTAAGGGTGTCTTGGATATCTAAGTAGTCAAGTGGGGGTGGTTGAGAGGAAGAACTAGTCTTGCTTGACTAGAGTAAGGGGCGGGTTGGTGGGCTACAGGTCGAACAACTTCATTATCACCATGTACCCAGTAAAGGTTACCTCGGTTAAGAAGGGTGGTGCGATCAACATTGCGAAGCGACAAAAGCCGGTCGCCAGGGTAAATCCAACACAAACAGCTAGCTTCAACTTTACAAAAGTTCACAATCTCAAACGCAGTTTGATCAAGTTGCTCAGACCCAAAAACTCTATTCTCAGGGACACCCAAGAATCTAGTAATAGTAGTTATTATTCCACCAATGACTATTCTACTTTTAGTGCTAACAGCAACACTATGCAATGCCTAGCTAAGAATGAACCTTGTCAAGTTGGTCTCCATCAAGCATACAGGGCAGAAAGTACAACTCAGACAATCTTGGGACATTCAGACTATCGTCCTGAGCAAACAGAGAATAAGCAGGGATACGCTGAGCTACTCTAATGCAGGGGTTCCTAATATGTGTACATTTTGATGAACTAGTACTGTGCCTAACACTCCCCGAAAGTTCACCCCAAAACGTGTTGGGGTTGAATTCACGGGGGACTTGACAATGTGATAAGTCCATGCTATGGGGAAATCCAAAAATACTGTTGAAGGTACCTAAGTTCAGTTCATACAATTGACCCTGCAAACAAAAGATATATACCTAGCTTGACATTGAGATCCTCTAGTGACCTCGCCATGGAGTGTACTTAGAAATTCTAAGGTCAGGTCCCTATATGTATGCTATTTGATTTCTTAAAAGTGGCCCATATCACCTCTAGCAAACAACCAACGAATATCATCCAATAATCCCAATTGGGCTCACAAATCCTCATCATAGTATCTAGTTGCTACTACTATATGTTCATTCAAACAATTGTACCTAGTAACATGATCAGGATGAGTCAAACCAAGAGGGTGAAGAATGTTACCTCTGGCACGCGCATTGGTTGACGATTTGGATGTCCTTTGGGGTTGGGGTGGTGCTTAACTTGATGAACGAACCTCTTTGGTGCTCCTTTTCCTTTTAGTTGGTGCCATGGCTACAAAACCTAACCAAAAATAAAACTAAAACCAAAAGAACTAAAACGTAGAAAATTGAAGAAAATAAGTAAAAATATGAAGAACTAGAGAGAGAAAACGATGGGTATGGTGGACGAATGGGGGTGAGATGAATTTTGAAAAAGAAGAAGAAAAGAGATGAGATTTTGTGTATGAAATGGAGAGATTAAGTGAAAGGGGGGAGTTTGGGGTGAAGAGGAAGAAAAATGGAGAAAATTTAAGGGAGATTGAAGGTGTTGGTTATGGAGGTTTTAGAGAGAGAGAAGGGAGGAAAAGACAGAAAGTGGGGCTCACCATGGATGGTCTGTGGTGTCTGCTGCTACTCAGTTTTTTCTGTTTTCTTTTTCTCAGGTTTGGTGCCCCACGTCCGTATTTTCGGTTATCCTGACCGTGGTGCCAACATTTTATTCATATATATATTTTCTTTTTGTTTTTCTCTTTTTTTAAGTCCCCTTTTTTGTTATTTTTTTTTCTCCCACTTTATAAGAACTAAAATTAATAAAAATTAAAACTACGGAAAGGAAATAGAAAGAAAGGTGGGGTGGCCTATTCAGAAGCACTCTTTTAAGGTCAAGACCTTGACCCTTATTATAGGCTTGGTCCGGATCAGCCTTATCGTGAACCACAAAGTCGAACTTCTTCAGTTGAAGGTACCATCTTAACAATTCTAGCTACAGGTCCTTCGTCTTCATAACTTGGTCCCTCGAAGCAGCATCTGCGTACAAAACAAATCATTCTCTCGGCTCATCAGATGGGCTATCATCAACTTGCTCAACTCTTACATCAAAATTAGCATCAAAACCTTCCAAAGGGGGCATAGAGTGAACAACCTGTGCAAACCTGCAATACTCACTTATCGAAGAATCATTAGAAACAGGGGCCTCAACCTCGGGCTTGTTAGGTGGTATAAGAGTAGAAAATTCCACCCTAACATACCCTTGGTCAAGGTCCTCATATGAAATTCATTCAGAATCAGGAGGATCATCATCATTCAAAACATCCTCCATATCAATCTCAAGGGAAAGGGGTAATGCATCCAATATAGAAGAATGAGGAAAAACTGCATCCTTCTTCCTATGACTAAACACAACAAATCTCCCATCTACCTTAAAATAAATATGGCCCTCCCTCACATCAATATGGCAACCAGCTATTATCAAAATGGGCCTACCTAGAATAATTTGGGCATCATCTGTTTCAGGCATATCGACTATAATGAAGTCTTCTAACACCCAAATGTCTCGTATATTGACAGGCACATCGTCCAACCTGCCTATAGGTTGTGTCATAGAACCATCAGCCAACTGTAGCGAAAAGGGGGTGACTAGTAACAGTCTTAGGTGCAACGTATGAAACAAAAAGTAGGGCATTATGCTGACACTTGCACCTAAATCACGTAGACCTCTCTCAATCCCTACTTTTCCCATAATGCATAGGATAGAAAAAATAACTCGGTCAAGAAGCTTAGGGGGGAAAATGGTGGGGATCTTAATAGAGCCCTTCTCCACAAATCTAGCAGTCTTGCCACCATAGTCGTTCTCCTTACTACCAGCCATAGTTATCTCTTTACCGTCTTTTATTGGTCCTTCCTCAGAGTTAGTTAAGTCTTATTCATCCTCTTTCATGGTTACACAGTTACAATGTTCACAAGGGTTGGGTTCAGGCTTACTGAGAAGTCTATCTGGGGGCGCAGATGAAAAGGTAGCTTTTTGGGCAATTTGCACCTCTAACATCCTATTATGAGTTGTAAGCACATCAATCTTCGAGGCTAATTGCATAATGTACTCATCTTGTTTCTGTTGTGCCATAAACATGTTTTCCATCATTACTTTCAAATTAGATTTTTAGGGCATCTGAGAAGGGAATGGGGATCTTTGAAAACCACGGGATACTCTAGCATTCACAGAGGGCATATTCACAGTGTTTAGATTAGACCTATAAGAGAAATTTGGATGATTCTTCCAACCCGGGTTATAGGTGTTAGAGTAAGGGTCCTTGGTCGGTCTTGGGTTGAAATTTTGAACATAGTTAACTTCATTAGGTTCCTGGAAAAAAGGACTCCCAACTTGACAGTGCAAAGATATATGCTCAATTGAACCACAAATTTCACAATGGGAAGGGGCACTTGAGCTCACAGCATTAACATTCAATTGGTCTAGTCTTTTAGTCTTGACATCTACTTTAGCAAAAAGTAAAGTAATAACATCAACTTTAATCTTACCTCCAACCCGCCTGGGTTGGGCTCATTCAGTGGACCATTGAAAGTTATTAAGCATTATCTCATTAATAAGGTTATAAGCTTCATCCTCAGTTTTGCTAATTGGAGTTCCTCCTGCTGCTGCATCAATGGTGGACCTCACAGCTTGGGTCACACCGTTATAAAAGGCCTGGATAATCATCCAGCGCTGAAGACCATGATGGGGGCACAAACGCAGTAAATTTTCAAAACGCTCCCAGGCTTTATAGAGCGTCTCATCCTCTTTTTACAGAAAGTTGATGATTTGATTTCTTAGGTTCGTTGTCTTGCTCAGAGGGAAGAATTTGACGAGGAAAACTCTTGTCAACTCGTCCCAAGAAGTTATGCAACCAGACATCAGAGAGTGCAACCAAGCCCTCGCTTTGTCCCTCAAGGAGAAAGGGAATAAGCGCATCCGATCGCATCACTGGAAACTCCGTTCAACTTTAGCGTATCACACCCCTCTAAGAAGAACGAGAGGTGCAGATTCGGGTCTTCCAAAGGAGTTCCACCGAATTGAGATTGTTGCACCATGGAAATAAGTGCTCGCTTGAGTTAGAAGTTGTTTCCATCTAGAGCAGGCCGAGTTATGCTTGAGGCGATCCCTTGGACTCCGGGAGTAACGAAATCTTGAAGGGTCCTTCTTTCTTCACCCGCCATGCTTGAATTCCTTCTTGCCGTGCGCCTTTGCTCTTCGATCCTTTGCTTTATCCTCCTTAAGCGAAATGTCGTCTCAGTCTTTAGATCAGGCTCATACAAAATTAGACTTTGCATAAACTAGGAGAAATTCCTGCAAGCACTTTCACCAATACTACCAGCGTAATTGAACAGGAAAAAGAAAAATAACTAGGAAACAAAACAAAGGAAAACAATAAAATGCTTAGTCACATTCGTAAGATAATACTCAATAGTTAGCAACCTAGTCCCTGGCAACGGCGCCAAAAACTTGATTAGAGACTGCTAACTAACACCACAAGCGCACGGGTAGTTGTAGTATAGATAAAAGATATCGTTTTTTGGGGACTAAAGTAATCTATCGAGCCTAGTCTTGACAGAATATGCTAAGAAAACTCTATTTCAAATGGTTTCGATTGACTACTGTAGATTAACTTGTCTAAATCAATAAGAGAAAAACGTCTAGGAATTTTCGCAGTTATGGAAGATAATTGGATTAAAATGAATAAACATGTGCTATTCTCTAATTGATTAATTTTGAGGAATTGCAATCTATACAGAAACTTGCTCTATTCTTTCGAAATCAATCAAATTTGCCTAAACTAAGCAAACGTCGTTGTTTCAAACTAATTTGACTTAATCCAAGTTTAATATATTCGACTACTTACTAGCCCCCTTAACGTCTCTTTCGAGACGGAGTTATGCTAAGTCTATTCAAGCAGTCCAACAACCAAATGTCGTCTTTCAAATGTTTACTCAATGGTTTCAAGTGCGCAAGTAAATTTCGGCAAAAAATAAACCCACAACATATCAAACACTTGATAGAACGAAATCAAACCAATCATGAAAATAAGCACAATTCTTTAAATCTAAAAATGATCCAATACCAATTCCACAAACTACTAAATTCCTAGACAAAGAAAACTACTCAGACATGATAAAAGATAAACTAACCAAAAATCGGCGAAATCTGAGCAGAAATGGCTCGACTGAGATGGCCTTCACCAAGGGTTCTAGAACCGCCTCAGGATCAAAACTCTCATACTAAAAACTCACTCAAAACTAAGCAAAGAATAAAATTTAAGAGAAAATAAACTAAACTAAACTAGGCTAATTCTACTTGCTTGCTTGCTTGGGATGCCTTTGAGTGCTCATCCTTCACTACTGAACGTCACTATTTATAGAAAATTCAGGTTGATCTCAGCCACATAGCTGAGCGAAAACGAGAGGCAACAGTTATAGGCCTACCATAGTCTGTGGCATCCACCACAGTCTGATCGTGGTCTGTGCTGGCAAAGCAACTCATGGATGACCATGCGGGAGGTCAAAACACAGTTATGAAAGGGCAAATACTGGCTAAATAGGCTAAAAATCCTGCAAAACACATAAAACAACTATACCCAAGCGTAAGTGGAGAATAGGAGAGTAAACAACATCATTAAGCACAAAATTCTCCTAAAAATGAGGCAAAATAGCCCTAAAAAGATTTGCATATTAAGCACTTATCAATACCTTTTGAACCTTGAAGGTTATTGAGGTCATAATGAAAATAGGAGACCTTATATGATTGTTCAGTGATATTAAATATCGAAGCGTGTGTAATTGCTACTTAAAAGTATTATGTGCAACTAGTTTGTTTTTCTCGGGGTTGAGGATCACTCACTAAGCATGTAGTAGTGCATCCCCTTTTCATTTCCCCTTTTCCCCAAGTTCTTAAATGGCAAATAGAAGTCAATTCATGAGAGTCAAGTTGGAATCTCCCTTTCACTTGGGAAACAGGAACTGTGTGGATGTATGTGTAGATTCATGAGTTGAATTTTGTAATATGATGTATCCCTAGATTTTTAAATATATGTAAATAAAGTACTTTGCTTTATGTATTGCATATTAAATAGCAATTGCTTTGTATTGCCATGTGAGCCAACCATCTGATTAGTCAGGTGTCTTTTTAGCTTAACTTAGTTGTTTTTGGGTTTTAAACCCCTTATTGATATGTGATCCATTGAGTTTTATCTTTCATTTCCTTCTTTATTATTGAACTTGATTGTTTGGTATACTCCGGGCATGTGGCCTGTAGAATTGTGGACTCTGCGTGTAGCCGTTTAGCTTATTTTGGTGTTCTTTTATGCTTCTATTTATTACAGGGACCTAGTGTAAGGCTTTAAGGTTGGGAAATGGTTATTTTTTAGGTGAAACTCCATCCGTTTCGCTCTAAGATTTAGGAAAATATTAACATCCTTGACACTAGGGGATAGGGGGTTATATAGAGCTTGCATATCAATGAAGATGTTATGCAACCAACGAAATATCTTCCAAGCAATATACAATAACAGTCACATGTCAGATATGTAAAGATTTAACAAATCAATCAAAAAAATCACTCTATATATTTGAGTGTCTAAATAAGGAAAGTATCTACAATAATATCCTTTGCACTGAAGAAATGATCATCATAATTTAGCATATACTTAGCATATTTGGTGTATATAGGCATATGCAAATATATATAATTTAGTTAAGTATCATGTGACCGAATATGGAAAGAATATAAGCTCAGTGGCCATCACCAAGTTACATGTCTATGTCCTAAGTTACATTAGGATTCATCTGAATGTTCAATAAAGTATATAAGACCAATATAATTTCATTGTGAACATCATGCTTTTAATAAGACTTAAGCTATCATTGTCAGGACGAAGTCCATAATGTGTTTAACCCAATAATACATTGAACTCATGACAGTGTGAGAGATTTCTTGAATCTCCACCTTTTTGATGAAAAATACTCATCGTGTTTGTTTAATTGAGCACACAAGCATGAATAAAATTTATCAAGTCTATGATCAATGTTCTAATCATGGTTAGAATATAAACACATCGATTAAAAGTATTCAGAGGATATAAGTTGTGTTATCTCAATACATGAATAGATCAAACACATGCTATCTATGACATTAAAAAAAATATTAACACATTATGCACGTAATATTATTAAATCAAAATAATTAAACTATTGTGCTCAAAGTCATAACAATTAATTCGTATTCTAATGTAATCAAGGCATTATTACAAAATAAAATAATTATAAGACACAAATAAGAGGATTTCAAAATATATTAAAAAGCTAAATGATGATATCAAGCATGAAGTTCTAACAAAAAAAGAAAAAGAAAAAGGATATGTTAGTGCCTTGTCAGGACGCTGTGAGTGGCAGTTCATTGATCAGTGCCTAATAGCCATTTTAGTATAACTACTAATTCCATTCCCTTTTCCCTCTCCCTTTCCTTTTATAAAAAATAAGGGACACATGATCACAATGTCGTGCAATTGTTTTAAAAAAAAAAACCTACCAACATGAAGAGAAAATGTTCAGAAACATCATTAAGAAAATCCTTTTAAAAAGGGGGTCATATGGTGAACGAGTAGCTGGGAGTTTCCCTGGAGGAGGTGTAGGAGCTATGTTTGATCCTCCCTATGGTTTTGTTTCTCTTGTCATTGTCTAAAACTACTCATAGCGTTCCTCTTTGGTTTCTGCCCCTTCTTATTATAGTCGTTGAAGAATTGCATCATTTACCATTTCCAGTTTGTAAGCAAACTATCCTTTATTGACTTTCCTTAGACTCTTAATCTTGTCTTCCCATTCCTTCAATAGTGTATGATACCAGTACAAACTAAAAGATTAAGTCAGTTATTTTGGACATGTAATCCTCGGTCTTAATCCCCCTTGGTCATCCTTGAACCAACTTGAAGATAAAGGGCTAGCGAACTCAGATTGGATAGAGGAGGAAGAAGGAGTTGGTTTCAAGTGAGAATTAGGTGGTGTAGGAGGAGGACGATCATATGGATGGATCCAGTGGTATAATGAAGCAAGCTCATACCGAGATTTTCAAAAGTGGCTTTGTTGATGAATTAAATTGGTCAGTGTTAGTCTTATCCTCAAGAGCCACTTTTAAAAGCTTTGAAGGATTTTGTGAGCAGGTTGAAGTAAGGTAAAAGATAGCTATAAGAGGTCTTAATCACATTTATCATGCACTTTAAATTTTGTCAGTCTTAGGGAAATTAGGATTGACCTGGATGCAGAAACGACTGTCGGGGATAGTCCACGAATTAGTGATGAGGGGAGGCTCCCAGAGTCGCCTTATGTTTGTCCGCGTCCTAAACCCGAATGCCTGGCAGTGATGGTAAGGCAACCGTGGGGAGGGGGAGGAGAGTGTGAGAGATGAGACTTATGTGTATCTTTGGTTGACCCCCGCAAACCTCCTTTTATAGGTTATAGGGGGGGCAGTTAGGGTTGCTTAGGGCAACACTTTGTGGCCTTCGGGCCTCACTTAATAGGCCCAGCCAACAGCTCCCACTCGACCACAAAGGCTGTAAACACATGCTCTCTACGAATCATGAATCCTCACGCTTTATACTGGGAATAGGATGTGCGGCCGAAAGGCAACAAGCAGTGCTATTTTAAGTTACTATCTAACTAACATAACACTTTCACGAAATGCGATACCCCAAGTCACCCTAAACATCACCAGTGGCATTTCTAATCCCTTATGCCATGATATATCATATGGTTATATACTCAATATAATCGCCCGGGCTGATATTGGTGATGACGGATATACTTTTCCTCAAACACTCATGATATTGCATCTTAGCTTAATTGCTTTCCTAACATGTTCTTGTTGAACCGTATACACTGTGGTTCTTAGGAAACACATTAAAGTAGCAACATCAAACCTTGACTTCATATCATAGCTTTAAGTCAAAAGGGTTATCACCTACAGGGTCACACAGTGACAAGAGATAGGGAGGTCAATTGTCACTCCATATATGGTCATCTGTTAAGCACACACAATATGAGATGTGTGTCATGACATAGCTGGCACTTACTTGGGATCATCACTCTATATGCCATGCGAATCGCCAATCTAGATTTTCATCCAAAAAATCTAACATGAGCCATTAGATTATCATACTAAATGCTAATCTCGACACTCAATATTCGGCTTTTAAGGCTTCAATATGAAATCATGTCTCATATTCGACTCCCTTGAATCTCATCTTAGACTTACTAAGGTGACTATTTCTCACTGTTACACTTCTAGTGTGAGTAATCAGTATTGTACACTTAGTGCCAATACGATTCTGTCTCATTCTGCCCGCTACTCAAGCGTTAGGGCAATTGCCTATGTGATTAGGGCAATCAGAAGCCTGTGACATTTCAACATGTCTAATAGATAAATCACAAAGCATTTAGAAAAAGAACTTTTAATCTTTATTTCATAAATGCTCATTACATGAAGAATGTATCTATCATACATAACAAGATTCTATCCAAAAACTAAACTCTGTGAAGCCCTAGACTCAACGAATGTGCTTTGAAAGCATCTCTAGGAATCGACTCAGTTAATGGATCAGCGATCATCTTGTTAGTGGGTATATACTTGATGGCAACCTCCTTTGTCTTTATCGCGTCTCACACGAAGTGATAATGCCTCTTAATGTGCTTGGTCTTCCGATGGAACTTCGGATCTTTAGCGAACAGGATGGCGGATGTGTTGTCACATAGCATCTCTACAGGATCATGAACTCTAGGAGTGAGGTGAAGATCCTGGAGAAAACTCCTAAGCCACATTGCCTCCTGTGTGGCTAGGCTACATGTGACATACTCTGCCTCCATGGTCGACAGAGCTATGCAGTCTTGCTTCTTACTACACCATTATATGGCTCCCTCACCCAAGGTAAATATATATCCTGAGGTTGACCTGGACTCATCTGGGTCACCACCCCAATCTACATCTGAATATCCTCTCAACTCAAGGTCCCCGCCTTGATAGCATAGGACCAAGTCGCTTGTACCACGAAGGTAGTGCATGATTCTCTTGACGGCTTGCCAATGAGCTTGTTCTGGGTTGTTTTGGTAACAACTTACCAAACCAACCGCAAAGCAAATGTCCGGCTGTCTTCATAAGATGGCGTACATTAAGCTTCGTACGGCACTAGCGTAAGGTACACGGCTCATGGCCTCCTTTTCTTTGTCTGTTTTTGGGCATTGGTCGAGGCTCAAGGTTAAACACTTCTCAACCGGAGTGTCAATGGGTTTGGAATAATGCATGCAGAATCGTTCTAAGACTTTCTTGATATATGCCTCCTGGCTCATACCTAAAAGTTTCTTAGGATGATTCCTTATTATTTCGATGCCTAGGACATACCTGGCATTACCCATGTCCTTCATCTTAAAGAAGGAGGACAACCACTTCTTAGTGGCTTCGATCATCTCCAAATTGTTCCCAGCCAATGGTATGTCGTGAACATACAGGGTAAGGAACATAATCCCCCCGGTTGATTTTTTGACATACACATAGTGGTCTTCCGAAACCATAGATAAGCCAAACGAAGTTATTGCTTCATGGAATCTTAAGTACCAAGATCTGAAAGACTGCTTAAGACCGTATATGGACCTTTTAAGATGACACACCTTGTCCTCTTGTCCCTTTTACACAAAACCAATGGGTTGGTCCATATAAATATCTTCCTCAAGGCTACCATTAAGGAAGGCAATCTTTACGTCCGTTTGAAGCAATTATAAGTCCAACTGAGAAACCATGGCTAGGAGTGGAGGAATAGAAGCAAATCTCACCACAATGAGGAAATGTCTGTTCACAGTCTACACCCTCAATTTATGTAAACTCTTTCGCCACTAAACTGGCTTTGTACTTATTGATTGGACCATCTACTCGCGCGTTTTATCTTGAAAACCCACTTGTTTCCAATAGACTTACGCTGGGGTGGAAGATCAACAAGTTCTCAAACCTTGTTTCTTACAATCGAGTCCATCTTATCTCTCATGGCATCCATCCACTCTTTGTGATTTGGTGAGTCAATTACCTCTTGATAAGAGATAGTCTCATCAACTTCCAAGGGAGTGCATAGGAATATTTCCTCTTCGATTTGGAAATATCATTGAGAAATTCTTCCATGCTCACTCCTTTGGAACATGGGGCCTTCATTGTTTATCTGCCTGGGTGGGGCATCCCTCCCCCTTTCTCAAAGAGGTGTGGGACCCTGAGCATGTGGAGAGTTGGTCCCACTATCCCTCTGGGGCGTGAGATCCCGAGCATGTGGACTAATTGCATATTCGGGAACCGGAGATTGAGGACGGACCTCACTCGCACGTTGACTTTCCTTATGTATAGGAGATTGAGGACGAATCTCATTCTCTTGGGCAGGCAAGTCTCCCCCATTCCCTTCGGATAGGGGAGGCATACCATCTTCGGTGACTTGGTTAGAATCCAAATTCTCCCCCTCACTGAATGATGGTTGGATGTTTTGCTGTAACTCAAACAGTTCAACGTCCTTCTTGACTTTGCCAATGGTTGGGAACTCATCCTTGAGAAAACCAACATTGCGGGAATCTATTTTTTCCATGCCACCATTTGGGTGTTCCTCATACATCACATATCCTTTCGATTGTGCAGGATACCTAATGAACACCAATTTGGTGGCTCTTGGACCAAATTTTCCATGTTTATGGGTTGGGTTATGCACATAGCCGGCCGAATCCCATGGACGTAAATGGTCCAAGGATGGCTTCTTACCAAACCATAACTCATATGGTGTGGCAGGTACACTCTTTCTCGACACACAGTTAAGAATGTAGGCTACCGTAAGCAGCGCATCACCTTAAAAACTGATTGGGAGGTTAGCATGTGCCATCCTTGACCTGACCATCTCAAGCAATGTACAATTCCTGCGTTTCGCAACACCGTTTTGTTGTGGAGTGCATGGAATTGTTAGCTGTCTTTATATAACTTTTTCCTCACAGAACTCCTTGAACATATCAGAGAGGTATTCACAATCTCGATTAGTTCGAAGGATCTTAACCCTACGTTCCAATTGAGTCTCTACTTCTTCTACGAAACGTTTGAACACATTAAGCGCCTCATAGCGATGAGATAGTAGGTGCACATACCCATATCGTGAATAATCGTCTATGAGAGTAATGAAATAGATAGCCCCATGTCACGCTTTAACATTAATAGGTCCGCATATGTCTGAGTGGATTAATTCTAAGGGACTAGATGCTCTCGAGGCTTTACCGAAAGGCTTCATTGTTGCCTTTCCAACTAAACATGACTCACACCTAGGCAACTGAACCCTAATGAGTCAGTCTAGAAGACCTTCTTTAGCTAGCCTATTTATCCTATCTTGGCCCACATGGCCAAGTCTAGCATGCCATTTAACAGATTTAGAATTGGAATCAAAGTATGAAACATAAGTAGAGGATATATTATTATAGTTATCACCCAAATCCAAAACAATGAAATCTCCTTTCAAAGTTGCTTGGCCAAACAAATTGCCATTGTAGAACAAATCCAAACCATCTGGACGAAAACCAAAAGTAAAACCTAATCTTACTAAAGAAACATAAGAAACTAAGGAGCATCGCACCCCAGGTGCATAGAGGCCATCATGAAGAAGTAGCTTGTTTCCTCCACAGAGTCTGAGCTGGTATGTTCCTACTCCAAGAACATATTCTTCGCTGTCGTTCCCCATTACGACAGTCCGTGAACCCACTAGGTAGTGATGGAACTCCACGAATCCAGCCCTATCCTGAACTATGTGCGTTGTTGCCCTCGTCTACAATCCATTGAGGAAGAGAGTTAGTAATGAATGCGTGGGAACAAACACATAATTCAGGAGTTTTAGTAGAAGAAGGTACCTTGGCTGGCTCAGGACAATCCCGAGCGAAGTGGCCCTTCTTTCCAGAGTTATAGCACTTCAGACATGCCATATCCTTAGCTCCATTTCCCTTGGCCTTATGCTTCTTGGCAGACCACCATTAGAGCGAGAGTTCTGAGGAGGACGGGGGCCCTTCTTAGGTTTCTTACCACAGTAAGGTTTCCTGCCCTTAGTGCCCAATCCTTTGGCAACGAATGCCATACTAGGAGGCGCATACAATTTTAGGCGCTCTTCCTCCATTTCGAAGTGTTTGGAGATTGCCTTGAAGGTCTTGATGTGTTCACTATGTATCATAAATACTTTAAAACTCTTCCAATGTTCATTGTCATTGGGAAGAGCTCTAATCACATTTAGGACCTATTCTTCCTTAGAAACTTCTTGCCCTGCAGCCTTAAGGTCTCGAACCATAGCACTCATGGCTTGAAGGTGTTCGGAGATGCTATGACTGGAGTCAATAGCATACTGTATCCATTTTAGCTGCAAGGTACGCAACCTTGTAGCAGATGTCTGCCCAAACCTAACCTTAAGCTGTGTCCACATGTCCTTAGCAGCGTGGAAGCGTTCAAACTCACCCAGGAGATCGTCCTGCATGCAAGACAACATAGTGTAGCATGCAGAACGATCGCATTTGAACCATGCCTGGTACGCCTTTAGGTTTTCTTTGTACTCCTCAGTTGTAGTAATATCTCTACCTTGTTCATCTTTTTCAACCAGAGGAGTTATAGAGGAGGTCAAGAGAGTCATAGAGGAGGTCAAGAGGTCCAACATGTCATCATTATTTAAGTAGAACTGGACTTTCAGATGCTAGATGTCAGAGTTTGAACCATCCAGTTTATCATCAGATTGCACACAATCTATCTAGTTTCTAGTTGCCATGTCTGAAAGTAATACTTATTTGTTAGACATATTGTTTTAATAATTAAATTATCAAGAAAAACCCCATCATTCATAATATACGTTCGAAAATTTCGCCAAGCTCATAATCATCACGTATAGATACAAACTTTGGGGCTTCTTTAATTTAATTATTAACTTAATTTTATGGAATTTCCTTAAAGGTTTTGTTAAACTAATTAAAATTTTATTTTAATGACTATCACAAAGATATTCACCTTTAATTACGTAAATATATATCTACAAAAGTTTTATGAAGCTAATTCATAAGAGGTGTTACTCAATAAAGAACTCCTATAATATAAACTTATATTTCACTCTACTATTATTACAAAAATGGCAACATGGAACATAAGCTTATGTTATATAAAACTAATTCATATAACAATTTGTTAAAATAAATTTGACATATGGTTATATGACATAGCTCTAAATTTCATATTATCATTACATAAATAATAATACAAAATAATCAACAATAATGATATAAAGATATGAAATGAACTCATAATTATTTTCAGCATATAAGACTAACTTATACAGTTTATGAAAATAATTACGGACTAGCCCAGATCATGAATCAGGTTAAAAGGCCAAAATTAACCTTGCCCAAAAATAAATGGACTCATAAAATTGGGCATGAAATTCGAACTAAAGAAAATTGAAAAAGGGGCCCAAAAAAAATGGCCCAACCCGAGGGGCCTTTTATAAGTGATTACCACTCACTTACGCAACCCCCAACTAACCCTAAATGCCTCACTCTCTCTTTCTTGCTTATATCTTCGGTTTCTCTCACCTCTAACTCTCTCTGCCCTTGACTTCCCGAAATGAAGTCTCGCCCTCTCTCTTCAAGGTCTTCTCTGCCCAGAAAGCTCTCCCCCTTTCTCGGCTTGCTTTGTCGGTACCGATACCCTTCTCCTTCTGGGTAGCCATGGATACCGAGAAGATCTGCCCATCACCAGATGATGAAACCCCTTTCACCAGATGGTGAAACCCCCTTTTAACTCTTGATTTCACCTTCCCCAATCAAAACACGAGACATCATCATATAGATCGGCCAAAATCGAGTCTAACAGCATGCCCCACGCGTCTAACACGCCACTAAGGTGGTGGCGCGTGGGGTCGTGCACCTTCAAACGATTGTTTTGTTTGGCTTCTTTTGGTCGGTGTTACGTAGATCGAGGGCTATGGCGATGATTGGAGGAAAGAGGAAGCGAAGGCAACCTCTGTCGGCGGCACGTGACATACACACGCCACCTCCCTTATTTCCGTTTTCTACCCCTTCTTCCTCCTTTTTTTTTTGTTTTTGTTTAAGGCGAGGTCGAGTTTCAGGCCGAGGGAGTTTAGGGTTAGGGTTTTGGATCTCGATGATTAGGGTTCAATCGAGTGGCATTGGGTCTTTTTCAAAAAAAAAAAAATGCCTTTCACAATTTAGCACTCAACTCAAGTACGATTGTTTAAACATAATGGTAGCATAACGAATACACATCCACAATCATACTAACTGGGCATAAGACATGAAATCATGAGACATGTTCCTCGAAATCATGCTATGTCTAATGTTATGATTGTTATGGTTTAGCATAAGACATGTTCTTTAAAATCTAAACAATCATATTTGTAGAATAATAGCATGTTTAAGTATGGATTTGAATCATGAGTTGTTAAAGAATCATACTTGTAGACACAAATTTTGCGGATTTCAATGAATCAGATTCATAGAAAAACTCAATTACTTTTAGTAATATAAGGAATCATGCTTTTTAATTGCATAAATAATGATGGTTAAAAAACTAATCATCTTACTCGCACAATAATCTTGGCAGAATTAACACCTAATCCCATAATTTGTATGAATTTACAAGCAATATGAAAAAACATGATGTAGTTTGTATTCTGGACACGTGTTCTTCGGTTATTAGGACTAAAAATTCAATCGTTTAGTCAATTTGAGATATCAGAATCAAAGAAGCATGTCATGAGTTGTATAATCACGAAAATTAAACAACTAATCGTATAGTCATATTTAAAGAATTAAGCATGCTTATCATTCAAATCATTCAACGTATTAGACAAGACTAAATTCGATCAGTTTGGCTCTGATACCACTGTTAGACAAATTAGGACTGACCTGGATGCGGAAACGAATGTCGGGGACAGTCTATGACTTAGTGATGAGGGGTCGGCTACCAGAGTCACCTTATGGCTGTCCACGTCCTAAACCCGAATGCCTGGCATTGATGGTAAGGCAACTGTGGGGAGGGGGAGGATAGTGTGAGAGATGAGACTTGTGTGTGTCTTTCGCTGACACCCCCCCCAACCTCCTTTTATAGGTTATGGGGGGAGGGGGGAGCTAGAGTTGCCTAGGGCAACACTTTGTGGCCGTCGGGCCTCAATTAATAGGTCCGGCCGACAGTTAGAAATGTTCATATCATAATCCTCGGGAATGTGATAGGCTAGGCTACCTTAAGAATTGTATTGCTAGGACTCTCCTTAGAGCATTTGTGGGGATATATGGTCGTAACAAGAATGCAGCAAAGCATACTAGCCTTGGAGAATAAAGCAGTGTAAGCGAAATTTTTCTTGGAGGGAATGAATTTTGAGTATTTACTATAGAGTTGAACCAAAAATTGCAAATGATTAACAGAAGGTTAGAAAGATCAAACATTTTCTCTAGAAAAGATAGAGTTAATGATTTAGAACACCCAATCCTAAATCTCTACCCTATACAGATTTGCGCAGAAAGATTTGACCAATCTAGGGTACACATGTACATCACTCTGAAGCAATTTTAGACAATCCAACTTTCTCAATTTCTCAAAGAACTTGAACTTAAGACTCTTTAAAGAATTCAATGCCTACATGTGCATATGCAACCAAATTTCTTTCTTATGAGGAAGCAAACCATCTTTTCCATCCTTTATAAACCAACTATCATGTTGATTTGAAACAAGTTTAGCTCCGGTTGGGTAAGTGTGGCTTTAGAAAACTCAACTTTAGTTTAAATGTTGGACGCTATTATTTCCATGGTTCCTTTCCTTTTGTTTGATCGTTTTTGCATGCTCTGAGTTCGCTTTGGCATGCTTCTAGAGCTATCTACGACTTTATTCTTGGGATTTCCTTGACAGTCGCTGTTTCAATTTCATAGTTGAGAGAGTTTTTGAAACAGCATGAGATGAGATAACAAGGGTTAGAACTTTAACGTAGAGCTAGGTTGGGATTTAAGAGAGAGAAATTTGAGTGCTTGGGTAGAAAAAGGAAAGTTAGAGATAGAAAAACCTGTTGAAGATATTTAGGGTTTATAAATGGATAAATTGAGATTTAAAAACCGAAGAGATTTTATAAAGAGTTTAATACATTTATCTTTAAAATAAATATTTTAATGAGTAGTTTCTCATTCATTGAGGAATTTCCTGCTAAACCACATATCTAATGTTATTGGTACATATTAATGCTAAAGAAAACATTAGTTTTTTTGGCATCTAAACCAATGTCAATGTTGCCTAGTTTAACCCTGCACCTTTGGAACTTGTGCTTACTTGACACTGACTAATTTCAGCGTTCAAAAAATCCTACAGTGACTTGACTAGGTTTATAATGCTAAGAGAGGGTTCCCCCTCAATTTATGCTTCAAAGTTTGTCATTTCTAATTCACTTCATATATTGTTCTTCATTAAGGGGTTTCGTGAATATATCAGCCAAAATTCTGTGGAAACAAAATCTAAAGTAATATCACTTTTTTCCGTTATGATCTCGAATAAAATGGTGTCTCACTTCGCTATGTTTTATCATTGAGTGTTACCTTGGATTTTTTGTAATGTTGATGATGCTCATATTGTTACAATTGATTGGTACACCTTTGAATTTAATGCCAAGGTCCTTATGTTATTGTATGATCCAAAGCAATTGAGCACAATAAGGTCCGATAGCTATGTAGTCAACGTCGACCATTGACAAAGCCACTGAGTTTTGCCTTTTGGATTAGCCTATAAACTAACATGTTTTGGATATACTTTTTCTACCAACCCTTTAATTAACATGACTGGCGTCTAAATACCCAACTAATTAGCATCCAACATGTTTTGGACACCCCAAGATACACGTTCCATGCCAAATATCTAAATGTCCTTTTGATGGCTATTGGATATGCTACGTCAGGACTAGATTGAAATTTAACACATCAGCAAACATTGAACATTATATCGGGCCTACTAATAGTCCAGTATAACAAGTACCCAATCATACCTCTATATACATTTTCATTAACTAACTTACCTTCTTAATGAAGATTAGGTTTGGTGTTTGCGACCATTGGAGTGGATATAGGCTTGACTTGATCCATCTTCTACTTTTTAAACAACTCCTTGACATTCTTACCTTGATTTATCAAAACGCCATCCTTAAATCATTTAATTTGGATGGCAAGGGAAAATTTTCATATTAAATTCAAATTCCCACATAAGCTCAATAAAATTCTTGGCATAAAGTTTCATTACTAGCCCCAATTGAGATACGTTAACATATATTTGGATAATGAGGAAAAAAAAAAACTTTTCTTCTAGATTTCACAAAGCGGGTCTTGTACATCAGTCCCCTTAAAAATAATTTTTTAAAGAAATTTGCTAAGGCTCTCATGCCATGCTCATGTGAATTATTTCAATCTATATGGAGCTTTTTGCAACCTAAAAACATAATTTAGAAATTCAGGTCTCAAATCTATGGGGAAGCTCGATAAGGCTCCTTTATTCAAAAGAACACCTAACATCCATTTCATACAATTTTATGCCATGTACGACACACATGCGAGCAAAATGCGGATTACATTAAAGGTGGCAACTATGGCAAATGTTTCATGAAAGTTAATGCCTTTTCTGGTTAGAACTTTTGGTCACAAGTCTAGCTTTGTTTCTAACCGCATTCATAGATTTACCTTCCTGAACACCCACCTGGTGCCTATAATTGGATGATTCTTAGGTCTAGAATTTAAAGTCTATAATTTGTTTCTGTCAAATTGTGCTACTTCATTTTGCATGGCCAAGGCTGAGTTTGGGGCCTACTAATCCATCGTTATAATTCTTAGGATCTGTATTAGAAAAAAATTCAAAAAAATTCTTAAGGGACAAACATTTGAAAGTAAACTTTTAAGAGGGCGTGGAGCTGGACTTTTGAACCTTCTTCTTATGTTCGTGGCCTCATTTTAATGGACTTCGTTAGAACATTTTGATAGTTCATTCTTCTCATCTTGTACTATTTTAATGTTAATTTGAGAGTCACACTAAATATTTAGTATCTGGCTATATCTCTTCTAGTCGACACTTATATAAGTTGGTTTAGGGTGAGTTTGAGCATTTTCATTGTTAGCCATATGTCGTCCTACATCCTCATCACCTCCGTTGAGCTTTCAGTCATTGTAAGATGAAGAACTCATAATGCATAATTATACTCATCAAACACAACATGACTACTCTTCAAAAACTCTACTTTATTTATTATAGACACGATAGCGTTTAGGACGATCCAAGAAGTATGCCTTCATCACTTCTAGCATCAAACATACTAAGATGATTCTTACCATTTGTTGCAAACAAAACATTGGCTTCCAAAAGCCTTGAAGTATGAAATGGTTAGTTTGCTGTGTTTGAATAGCTCATATGTTATTTTTATCAAGTTGGGACAAATTACATACAAAGTAAATAGTTGGTTGCAATGATTGCTTCTGCCAAACAGTGGTATGGTAGGTCATTTTCAATGACCATTATCCTCACCATGTCTTCTAATGTCCAATTCTTCCTTTCCACAAGACAGTTTTGTTAAGAAGTCCTTGGCGCTGAAAAGCCATGGGAGGGGCCATGTTTGTCACAAAGCTGGTTGGACTCTTTTCCATGATTGCTTTGATGAAAACTACTGGCAAGTTTGTTTTAACTTGGATTTGTCCATACAACCTTGAACACTCCTTAAATGTCTCATTCTTTTCCTTGAACGTGAACACCCAAGTGAATCTTGAAAAATCAATCACAATGACAAGAACATATGTTCTTCCTCTTACACTTCTAATACCTGTAAAGCTATATAAATCCATATGCATGAGTTCAAGGGGTTCTGAAGTAGTAACAAGCTTGTCAGGGTTTAATGATGCTCTTACTTATTTACTTTTAGCACATGAAACACATACACGGTACTTATTAAACTTGCACTTAGGAAGCCCACATATTGAATCTTATCAGCGGTAGACATACTAGCACATGAGAATCTTCTATGGTATAACCATGAATCATCATGAGAAGATATAAAGCATGCAAGATTTTTAGAATGAACATGATCTGAACTAATGGGCATACAGTTTATTGATTCTTGGACCAGAGAGAGTTACCTCTTTGGACTTGAAATTTTCAACTACACACTTAAATGAGTTAAATGGAACATTTTACCTTTGTCATAAAACTGTGAGATACCAAGGATGTTGTATTTCAGTCCTTTAACTAGGAACACTTTGTGTGTGGAGTGCGAATCATTCTTACAAAGTTTTGTAACTCCAACAATTTTGCTGTTACTCTTATTGTTGGACTACAATTTTTTACAAAGCTAATTTTATTATAATAGCCAAAAAAAAAAATTAGCAGGACTAATAACGTAGTTCATTGACAGGACAAGGTAGACCCACGATCGTGGGCTGACTACCTTGTGGATATGATTGCTATTTATTAAGTTTATGTATTATATAAAGCCATGATTAGTTAATTCATTTGAGTGATGATTGGCCGTTGAATGAATAATATGCATATGAGCAAAAAATCTAACGTTGGATGATTGGCCATGATGACACATCACCTCCCCACTATGCCATTTTGCTAGCCATGCTTCAATGTAGAAGTTAGTGACATTAACCACCTAGATGTGTTAACTCCCTATCAAGGGATAATATAAAAGGAGGAAGGGGGGAAACACAGCAAAAAAAAAGAAACAAAGGGCACACCAAAACTGTAAAGGACAAGAAGGGAACGCAAGGCAAAACAAAAAAAAAGAGGAGATCAGTCAGAAAAGGAGGAGGTCAGTCAGAAGAAGAATTGATTGGCGATCGAAGACCAAAAGGATCAGAGGAGTAAAAGATAATCAAATTGCATGGTAGTAAAATCTCTAAAGCAAATCTTCATAAGGATGATCATCAAGTTTATAGTTGAACTGTTCTTATCCTTCTTTAATTCTCAACCTTTGTACTTCTTCATGAGTATTTTCTTGTTGAATAAAAAAAAAGAGACCAAAATAGATTTGAAAGGATCAAAAATATGGATCATTTACTATAAGTCCAAAAAAAAAATTCATAAACTTGGATCTGCAAAGATTCCAGGTTCGCAAGGACTCACAAATTTGGGTTTGTGAGGACTTGAGTTCGCAAGGACTCATAAATTTGGATTTGTAAAAATCTTGAGTTCCAAAAGACTCGCAAATTAAATTCATGGGACTAAAATCATGGTGATGTATAACATAATCTATGTATATTTTTTTTAAAAAAAAAATTCATGGTTTCGTATGAATAAAAGTTGCCAATTTCCTAAAATTACTACTACAACATTTGGATGTTGAAAGTCTTTATAATCAAACAGAAAAAAGTGTTTGTTTCTTTCTCGTTTCCTACGTTGACAGCCATGGCCATGTTATCTTTCCCTCTCATTTTTTTTGATCTCTTTCTACCTCACTGTTCCTAAAAAAAAAAAAAAGAAACATAATGGAAGTGAGTGAGAGAAGATGAAGTTAAACATCTGATCGGGATTAACATCATTAATTTTACTATGGCGTAACCGTAATATGGTAATATGTGGATGTAATGTTACCGTAAGGTAGACTCACCACATCCCGGTTATACGTGGCATTCAAGGTATCAGAGAGCATCGTCCCTTAATTTTACCGTACCTTAATTTCACCGTACCTATACAAAAAAGCACGCTTCAATGTGATTCATAAGATGGGCACAATAATGGGGCATAAAATACGATGACAATCCCTTACGGTATAACCAATCAAACAATTTTCCCGTATGGCCAAATCCATTACAGTAATTACGGTAATATGATGGGCAAGGGTAATCCCATGATAGTAAGGATCATATGGGGGATCATATGGGCATATGGTATTATCCCTTAATATGGCAGTATTCCATACGAGAGCATAGTGGGGTACCAAAATTATGCTTATATGTCCGCGGATTACCCAACGGACATATGAGCATATTAACACGTATTATGGTACTATCCGTATGCATGGGCATAAATTTGCTCTCTAAAATCCTTTATAACCCAGTTTGGTTTATTAAAAAAAAGGGGATTTTATTCATAGAAATACGTTTAATTTTAGCCAAACTCGTTGTCTTGATCCCATAAATCCATGAAAAGTAGGGAGTCGAATCATTGATTAAAATGGATATGTGTTAATTAAGGTCTTGAGAGTAAATAAAAGAAAAAAGATAATAAATCAAATTTGTGTTTACTCTCGGGTTTTAAAAAAATTCAAGTCTAATACCCATGACCCTGCATATCCGACCCTTATGATTTTGTGGGATGTTGATCCTTGCGGATCCCGAGCCTTCACAAACTCATGTAATGTGGATCCTTGTAAATTTTGGATCGTCTTTACAAATTCGCTTCAAAAACCAAAAAAGAGAGAGAAGAACTTGTAAAGAAATCACTACGGACAAACCTTTAGCGAAAAGATGAAGAAATTAGGGTCTGTAATACTCTAGTCGAATCAAACGGAAGTGTTGTAGCAAAGTCGCTATGGTGAAAGTCTAATTGATTTGAAGACGTGAAAAAGCGAAGGATGAGTCCATTGGTTTTATAGGCCTATATAAGTTTGCATCAATCACGCTTCTTAACATAGGAGTCCTCAATAAGTGTTTGACTCTTTTCTAAATAAGTGATAAGCCTTTTATTTCTTTTTCCTCTTGGTTTGGTTAAAAACAAAAACAAACAAAACAAAATGTGGCGTGCCCCATGTGATTTGTTTCAAATAAATGGGTGATTCAAATTCCCTTAAAATCAGGGGAAGGGAAACAGGAGGGACTCATAGCCACTTTGATAAAGAAATAAATTTGGCCAAGTTTAAAAGGGGGGTGAGGTTGGTGATATGCTATCAGCCTAATTTGGTAGGTAAAAAAAAAAAAATGGAGTGCCTTAATTCCCATACTATTACAAGATAACAAAATCCTGAAGCATGTTGGATGCATGTGTTTAAGAAAAAAATAGGGAAGTAAAATGTAAGTTATCAAATTAAATTGTATTGTCAAAGTATGAACAAATTAAATCCTGTGCTTAAAGGGAGTAAGTTTCCAACTGATATGTATTCCTTCGTTGTGGCTTATGTGCCAAAATAAGTCAATAAGGACGTGAGCTCCAAGGAAATACAAAACTGATTACCCCACTTTACAGAAAGGTGAATTTTCTAAGTCGATTGTACCTTACCAACTCAAACGACAAGAAGTTAAGCCTCATAAATGTAGAAACCGACACCTCAAATTTCCCAGTCCACGAAATGGACTAAGGAAAACCTTATTAATATTCCCCCTCCTTCATAAAAGGCCAAATTACAATTCTGTAACCCTCGGTTACATGTTACGTAACCAAAACAAATAAAAACCCCAACTTCTGAAAAAGACGAGTTTTTCTCAAATAATAAGTACGCTAAAATGGGCTAGACTAGAGCCAAATATACAACCAAACTCACCAAATTTTCCCCCAGGATGCAAGCCTGAAAAAATAATTTTTGGGCCAAGAACTACATCGATTTGATCTCACCAAGAGTATGTAGGAAGCCCTTAAATAAATGTTGGGTGCAATCGGAAGCCAAATATATCTATA
>JACYFF010002017.1:9145532-9164544 GCA_017589665.1 Selenicereus undatus | reverse complement strand
TTGTTTTTGTTTATGTGTGATGTTTGTAGAAAACTGGCACCTTAAGTCACCATCAACTTCAAAGAGCTTTATATCACTTTTGTAGGGGTTAGAATTGGGACCAAAAATGACACACTTAGGACAAAGATCTATCATGAACAACTTACTTATGTACAAGCTAATAGCTAAGGTACAATGGATCAAAGTCAGCCAAAATAGTACAAGACTCCCCAGAAACAAGTCCGAAATATAAAATCTTTTTGGTTTTTTTTTGAAAAATTTCTTCTCTTTTCCTTTTTCAAAAGATTGAAGCGTAGCATCTCCTCCCCCACACTTAGATCTCACAATGTCCTCATTGGGAGCCAAGGAGTCACTACCATGACAAAAACAAACAAAAACAAAATCACACACACAAGACACACAAAACAAAACAAAATCCGTAAAAAGACTGAACAAAGACATACATACACAAGCTAACACACTCACCCAATCAACAACAAAACCACACATATATACAAAACTAACACCACCAAAAACAAATGTATACCAATCCAACAATACCACCAATCATAACACACAAATATCCACAAAAACACAAAAACGGTGATCATAGCCATCAATGGCTTATCAACATCCCAAATTTCTCCTCAAAGTTGATCACCAACAAAACCACAACACAATATCCACAACTAATCACAACATAATATCCACAACTAAACAAAACGAAGAAAAATAAAAGAAAAGAGGAGAAAGGAGAAGGGTTAGAACGATCATACCAGCTTAGATGTTGTGTGCATCTAAACTAGGCCTCACTAAGATGGTGTTCTAGGAGACTGGAGGAGCATCAGCCGCTCCTCCGAGTCTCTCAAGACTCACGACTTCAATTCGAACGTCGTCAAAGCTCGTAAGAGCTTATCGTGTACCTTTGCATGCATCTCAAAGTGATGTAAGTAAGAGAACACTAGTAAAGATGTAGAAAATAGAGTTAGTGCCCTCTTAAACTTATCAAATGCCATAGAAAAATTGAAATAATAATCAAAGAAAGTGGTCAACTCAATTTTCCTCAGCATGTCCTCTAGGTATGCACAATAAGGGTCCAAGGAGGGATTATGCCCTCGAATGTCACCTAGGGACTCATGGAATGCATGTAAGTGAGAGGGCGTGGTGGGAAGTAAGGGCGATGAAATGGGGGTCAAGTCAAGTGGCTCGGTGCAAATTGGATTGATATGCTCAATGCTGGAGCGGCACTAACCACTAAACTATCATCACACAACTGCTCAAAAGGAGCCTCCTCAAGATATGGCTAAACCAATGTAAGTCCTCTTGGCCAAGAAAGTAAAGCATCCTCTACAGAACTAGCATCACCCCGAGAAGTCTCGCCCATCTCTAACCCCGTGCACTGAGCTAAAGGAAGGGGAGAAGCAAGTAAGATCGAGTCACTAACGCTAGAATCCATAGGTGTGCTAGAAAAGGATGGAGCAACAAATGTCAATGGGGTCAAGGGAGGGTCAAACACTTCCCCTAGGTCGGCCAAAGGTGCATCATCAACAACATTAGACTCTACGGGAAGGGAAGGCACACAATCATTATAGAGACGAGCCTCAAGTCTAGGACAAGGTAGACTAAGGTCAGTCTCATGCAATAAACCACACTCCCTCATCCTACTAACAAAACGCTTATGTTGCTCATTCATTGTCTCTATCATGGCATCAAATCTAGCATGACATTCATCGGAAACATCATAATAAGGATAAGAATTCACATCGTGGTCAAAAGATGAACAATAAGAGCATACAAGAGGAGAATAGGTGTGCAAATCATAGGAAATGGGGGAAGGGCACTCAAAATACTCACTAGCAATCTCATGGTGCCATTAATCCCAAGCTAAGGACTCAAAAAAGTCCCACATATCATCAACACCTAAAAAGCACATACCACCATAACACATGGACTCAAGGATGGTTCAGGTCTCATGTGTTATCCCCTCAAGCACAACATCGCATATTTTCCATTTTTCATACTCAAAAAGCACATATTAAGCGCGACAATCATTCAATCGAGACAAACATTGCGAAAAAGGTTCATGCTCAGATTGAGGTAAATGGAAAATAGCCATTTCGATTTTTTTCAAATTTTTGATTTTTAAATTTTTTTGGATTTTTTTTATAAAAAAGTCTAGCCTTGAATGCTCAAATAAACCCCGATATTGAAAGACGCGAACTCCTTGGCAACGGCGCCAAAAAACTTGTTAGGAAAAAATAGAGTTTTAATATTTATAAACCCCAAGTGTAAGGTGTATCGTTGAGTACTTGGGGTGTCATTCGCAGGGAGTTGTGTTTCCAACAACCAGAACTGGCTAAAGCGTCTCGAGTTAGGCAAAATTAAAGGGGATAGAAAATAGAACTAAAATACTAAAGCGAAAACAAAAGGGGCTATGATTAGACCTAAGATAAACCAAGTGATCAAGTCAAGCCCTCACCTTTCCAAGCCAAGCCCTCTCTCAAGGGTCATGAGCTAGTCTAATTGTTCTAACCTCCTATTTTCATGGGATTAGTTCAATTAAACTACAAGATTGACAACCCTTGACTTAGCTAGCGACGAGATTATTTTCATATCCTAATCCCAACTATTCTTTCTACTCACACTAGACAATCGACCTCACCTCTCAGCATAAGTCAATTGCCCCAAAACACGGATGAAAGCTCTTTCAAGCATTTCATCGAGCACTTGGCCGGCGTTAAAGAACACTTTAAATTCTAGGCATGAACAAGGTAGGGTTAGGGACTAAACAAGGTTAATCAGCCATCAAGGGCTAGCCACAATCCAATCCGACACAAACTAACAACTAAACATCACAAACACTTGAAAACCTATACTAGCAAACAAGAACATGAACTTGAAAAACAGAAGAAAGCAAATGAAATAAATCAAATCTAAACAACTCAATAAACATGAATTAACAATGAAAACTAAACATCTAAACAAAACAAAACAAATACAAGAACTAGCAAAACAAAACGCATGAAATAAATCAAATTAAACTAGCAAAACGTAAACAAGAACAACATATGAACTAAAGAGAGAAAAGGGAAGAAAACCTAGGCTTGATTGATAGAAGGAACTTGAAATCCAAAGGTTGAATCCAAGATTACAATCCTCAATCCTAATCTAATCTTCCCATTGAGGTTTTTATTGGCTAAAACCTAAAGTAAAACTAGTCTAAAATCGTCAGAGAGAAGCCCGAGTGACCCCCGAACAAAAATGCCGGAGGGTTAAATAGAAAAATTGAGTGAACAGGCGAACAGGGGGGAAGGCACGACCATGCCACATGGAACGCCGCCATCATGCCAGGGTGGCATGGTGGCTCAGCCCCCTATCGTCCCTTTTGGCTGACTTTTGCTCTTTTTGCCTGTCTTCGCCCCTTTTTGCGACATTTGCTCGATTTGAAGTTTATTACCTACAAAAGCAAATAAAAGAAGTAAAAGCTCTAAAAATTATATTATTATACGAGCTAAAATTAGGTAAAAAGGGCACGTAAAATACGACAATTTATCGCCTAACAAGCCCAACGTTACATGGTTTCATGGGCTGATCAATGTGAAGAGGAGAACGTTAAGCCCACAGATACCTTTCAAGAAGTGGACCAAATAACTCTTCGATCAGGTCGTCAACTCCAACCACCTCAATCGGCAAGGAAAGAGAAGGAGGAAGAAATGGCACTAAAGGAATTGCCAACATTGGAGAATGCTAGGGAGCAAAATGGAAAAGAAGCACTCTCATCAAGCTCGGGTAGCAAAAGAGTCACTAGAGACAAGGATTAGAATAAAGACCCTAAGAAGGATCTCTCCATCTCGATCTATTTCCAAGTTCTTCAAGGGTCTCATAAAGAGAGGGTCCGTTATGATGTCATCTCCTATCTCAAGCAAATCCCAGCACGCCTAAGTGTCTATGATGCTCCACAAATGTCAAAGGAGCTAAGAAGGGCACTTATTCAGGCGTTAAAGGACCTCGATGATTATAAGGATCAAGTTGACCCTATTGAGGTAGGCGATGTGTTATCATCTTCTTTAAACCGGTGTGCCGCATGCATGGCTTGCACACTGTTCCCCGATGAAGATCTCCAATTCGGGTCTGCAAATCACAACAGGCCCTTGTATGTCCCTGGTATGATCGGAGATAAAAGAATAAATCGGATCCTACTTGACTGTGGTTTTGTAGTCAACCTTCTTCCATTAAGGGTATTAAGGGCAATAGGGATAACACCAAATCAATTGTGCCCAACTTTGCTCACAATACAAGGATTTAATTAGGTGGGCCGAAAGCTTTAGGCACTATTGCTTTGAATGTTGAGCTAGATGACATCTACACAGATGCTTTCTTTCATGTGATAGATGCTGATACTTCATATAATGCCTTACTTGGCTCCATACTAGCAAGGGTATTACCTCAACTCTTCACCAGCGTTTGAAATTCACCGAAGAACATGGCAATGAAAAGATGATTTGAGGACATGCAAATCCTGTTCGAGGAGAAGACGTTAATTATGCAGACGCTAAGTTCTATAAGTCAGCAGACTTTGGAATTTGCTGAGTGCCCTTAGACCCACATGGGAGGAACCAGGAAGAAAGCCCAAGGCTCCTACTTTGCCTCAAAAGGTCATGCATGTTGTCAATAGCTACGCTAATGAAGCGAAGGAGCCTCAATTCATGCGATTAAAGGTGTTGTTCAAATATACACCTAAGGACAAATGAAAGGTTGGCCAAAAGGCCTTAACACCAGTGAGGGAAATTGTCAACTCTCTTGTTACGAGTTATACTTTCCCCCTCAGGAGAATTAATCAGCCAGTGCCCGAAGAAAACTTGGTTATAAGAACATCCCTCGGCAACAAAAGAGTGGTATTAAGAGGAAGCTCTTCAAATCCCCTAACAGGAGCGTCTACTTCAGACGCTCCCCCTTCAGGAGGGCCATCATCATCAAAAAGTAGGCGGGAAAGGGGCAATAATAGGAGATTTTTGTAACCGACAAGCAAGTGAGCATCTCTTATGAAGGTGGAGTCCTAAAAGGATCGTTTCAAGGAGATACCTCTGAAAATCTTCATGTATCACATGATGGAGGAGTTCTCAAAGCCTATACAATAAATGACTTGGTTTTCACACCCCAAGAACAAGAGTTGTTCTCCCAGGACAAACAGGTCCAACCTCGAGTCTCAATTTTTCAAAGGCTTGGGAAAGTCAATGAACCCAAACAAAAGAACATCTAAGTTAGAAAGGAGAGGAAGTAGAGGTTAAACAAGAAAGGGTAGCAGCCTAGAAGCTTTGTTTGGGTTCATGAACAAAATGAAGTCGATCAAGCAGACCAAGTTAATGTTGTTTCTATCAAAGATGAGGATGGTGCTCAATTTTTTGAACTTCCTTGTCAAGAATCTCCCAAACATCAAAAGGTTTCCACGATAGACTCGGAAATGTGTGGTGAAATTCATGTTCAAGATAATTCGCCTGAACACCCAAAAGACAACTCAATTCTTATAGAGCAAGGGTCATATCATGATTTTGTCGAGGATGGTCAAGCAGCACCACCGGAAATGGAAGACGGTGGTCAAGCCATAATCGATGAGCTACAGGAGATAAACTTAGGAACAACTAATGACCCCAGGCTAATTTTTGTGAGTGTCGTACTGAATAATGAAGAAATGACACAATATGAACAACTCCTTCAGGAATAAAAAGATGCATTTGCTTAGGGATACCAAGACATGCTAGGTTTGGATCCAAATGTCGTTGTCCATAAGTTGGCCGTTTCCGAAGGTGGAAAGCCAATAAAGCAGTCTCAGTGGCTTTTCCGTCTTGAATTGATGATCCAAATAAATGCTGAAGTGGACAAGCTCATGAAGGCTAACTTCATTCATGAAGTTCAATACCCAACTTGGTTGGCTAACATTGTCCTTGTTCGAAAAAAGAGTGGCCAACTCCGGATATGTGTAGACTTCAGGGACTTAAACAATGCATGCCCCAAGCATTATTTTCCACTACCAATCACCGAGCTTCTTGTGGATGCCACCCCGGGATTTGGTTCTTTATCTTTTATGGATGGTTCCTCAGGGTACAATCAAATCAAAATGGACCCTGAAGATCAAGAGCTAACTGCTTTTTAGACACGACAAGGTATATGCTGTTACATGGTAATGCCATTTGGTTTGAAAAATGCTGGAGCCACTTACTAGGGAGCCATGATAATAATTTTTCATGACTTTCTCCACAACTTAGTTGAATGTTATGTTGACGACTTAGTTATAAAAACCAAAATAGAGGAAATCATCCACATGACCTAAGAAAGGTCTTTAAGAAGCTACGCATGCATCATTTCAAAATGAATCCCTTGAAATGTGCATTTGGAGTTACTTCGGGGAAGTTCCTAGCCTTTGGGGTTTGGAAGAAGGGATTGAGATTGACGCAGACAAAGTCAAAGCCATAATCTAAATGCCCCATCCGAGAAACTTAATAGAACTGCGGGCTTTACAAGGAAAGTTGGCTTACATACGACGGTTCATCTCAAATTTGTCAAAAAGGTGTCAACCTTTCACAAGACTCCTAAAAAAGGACACGCCTTTTATTTGGGATCAAGCATGTCAAAATGCTTTTGAAAGTATCAAGCAATACCTCACAAGACCACCTGTTTTAATGGCTCCAATATATGGAAGACCCCTAATCTTATATACAACAGCGAACGATCTTTGGGGGCCATGTTGGCCCAATGTAATGATGAAGGGAAAGAAAATATCATGTACTATATCAGCCGAACAATGGTAGGTGTAGAAGTAAATTATTCCTCTATGAAGAAAATTTGTCTTGCCTTAGTGTTTGCTGTTCAAAAGTTAAGGCATTTTCTTCTGTCCCATCATATTACTGTAATCTTAAAGGCAGACCCATTGAAGTATATATTATCTAAGCCCTTATTATCAAGGGGATTAGATAAATGGGTTATGGTTTTGGCCCCTTTGGACATCAAGTTCTTCCGTCAAAAAGTAGTGAAGGGACAAGTTATAGCCGATTTTCTAGCAGTGCATCCATGCGCAGATAATGAGAAGCTATCAGATGATCTTCCTGATGAGGGAGTTATGCTTGTTGAAACAAAATCATGGCAGTTATACTTTGATGGGGTAGCAAGGAATAGGGCAGTTGGGGTAGGGATTGTATTTGTCATGCTATCAGGAGGAGTCATCCCTTATTTTCTTTGCTCGAGACATGTTCAAATAATGTGGCTGAATACGAGGCATTCGTCATCGGCCTTGAATTGGCCATTAAAATGTGTATTGCCCCGCTGCAAGTTTTCGATGATTCCCAACTAATTATCTGACAAATAAATGGCCAGTATGAAGTAAGAAATGCTAAGTCGGTGCCTCTCTACCAAAGGACAAAGAACCTTATGGTCCAATTCCTTTAAATAGAGGCTAGGCATGTGCCAAGGTTTGAAAATGATAAAGCAAATGCCTTAAAAAAGTTGGCTGCTTCACTGACACTCCCTAATGAAAGAGAACGTCAAACAACAATCGGGGAACGTCATTTGTCAGCCTCAGCCTTGGATCGATTTGATGAAACAGAGGAAACAAATGTGGTCTTCGCTTTTGAGGTCGAAGAAGAGACAGACTGGAGGCAACCTCTTATTGACTATATCCAGTATGGCATTTTACCGATTGATCCAAAGAAAAAGGGTAGATGTAAAACGACAAGCACTAAGGTTTTCACTTTAAAATGACACCTTATATCGAAAAGCTTTTGAGGGGGTGTTACTTAGATGCTTGTCAAGGGAGGAAGCGACTTACGTCCCAAATGAAGTCCATGCTGGGGTATGTGGTGCTCATCAGGCAGGTCCAAAACTTGCTAACCAAATCAAAAGATTAGGCTATCATTGGTCGGCTATTATTGGCCAGTTATGGTTCAAGACGCAATGAAGTTTGCTAAAGCATGCCAAGCTTATCAAATACATGGAGATTTCATCCACCAGCCATCACAATTACTCCACTCAAGCATATTATCTTGGCCTTTCCATGCATGGGGGCTCGATGTGATAAGACCTTTCAAGCCATCCTCCTCTCATGGCCACATGTTTATTCTAGCAGCCACATACTACTTTTCAAAGTGGGCTGAGGCCATTTCATTAAGAGAGGTGGGGGCAAAGCAAGTCGCTGATGACTTCATCAGGACCTATCTCATTTATAGATATAAAGTCCCTGACAATATCATTTCAGACAATGCCCTTCACTTTAAAAACCAAGTGATGATAAGGCTTGTAGAGAAGTACAAATTCAGACATAGCTTCTCATCAAGCTATAATCCGTCGTTGCATGGTCAAGCTGAAGCATTCAATAAAGTGCTCTGTAAAATTCTAAAGAAAATGGTTTCAAGATCAAGAAGGGATTGGCATGAACGACTACTAGAAGCATTATGGGCTTATTGAACCACAGTTCGAACTGCAACTGATTGTCCACCCTACAACTTAGTGTTCGGTTCAGAAGTCGTGCTACTCCTTGAGGTGAAACTACCCTTCTTAAGAGTGGTCATGCAATTCACTGATCCAGATGAAAATACTCAAGTCAGATTGGCCGAACTGGAAGCATTATATGAGCGTCGGATAATGGCCCAACAAAAGCTTGAAATTTACCTAGCTCAAATCGGTGGTGCATTCAATAGGCGAGCCAAGTTTTGCTCATTTGGCATTGGTGATTTGGTCTTAACAATAAGGAGACCTATTGTCATAAATCAAAAGACGCAAGAAAAATTTGAGTCCAAATGGGAGGGCCTCTATGTAATTACCAAGGTCTTTCCTGAAGGGGCATATGAGCTCTCAAATCCTGATGGACAAATAGTATATGCTTGCGTCAATGGCAAATTTGTAAAGAAATTCTTTACTTGAAGTTTCTGGATAGTTGAATTGTATCAAACTACAAAAGGCTTGATCCCTCAAAAAGGGGGTACGTAGGCAGTCTAACTTCAAACTAGATCCAGCCACAAAAATAAATAAACCCTTTCTTCCCCTGCTTGTTAAATTTTGTTCACGTGATGTATGGAATATTCATGTGATTTTTAGTGAGAATCATTTATAATTACTCTTTAGTGTGTAATTATTTTGATTTTCATTAAAGGGGGGAAAAGGAACTAAAAAATGCAACAAATGGAAAAAGAATGTCTCATTGAACTACAGAAGGCTTGATCCCTCAAAAAGGGGGTACGTAGGCAATCTAGCTTTATGCTGGCCCCAGCCACAAAACATGAAACCCTCCCTCCTCCTATATGCAAGATTACTTGGTTCATGTGGTATTGTAAATTATCATATGAAATTCATAATGGAGACCAACTATTAGTTGTCATTTTTAGTGCAATTATGTTAATTTCTATTATTATAAATAGAGGGCAAGGGAAATGAAATGATGGCAGTTAGCACAAAAAAAAAGACAAAGGTGTTACTGCATCATGAATGTCTCTATTTTATTCCAACATCCAACATAACTCAGTACAAGGAGTAAAGTCTAAACACAAACTGAAAACAATAGGAACTAAGGAATAAAACATAATAAGTAAAATAAAATAAAATAAACTTAATATTTATTGAAGGAGACAATAGAGTCAACCAAATTATTCAATTGGTGCTTCTCCTTTTCTAAATCCTGGAGCTTGGTAACCCCAATCGCAGCCAACTCCACTTGTAGACGTTCCTTTTCCTTTCTTTTGAAACAGAGGGAGTGTTGAGTTATTATATTTAAGTTTTGATGATAACAAATCCTAGTGTAAAAATGTGTCCAAGTAATGTTGCTCCAAACACGATCTCCAAACAGGCCTAACTAGTGTTTATAATCTTTATTGTATTAACTGGTTTGCTACATGTGAGAACAAGTCTTTAAAACAGGTTTTACTTGGTGATTCTACATTAAGTCAAGAACGCCATCTCGACAGTTGATTGTAAGGCATGTTCCTGAACTCTAGCAATGCAAAGAACAACCCCAGCAAACAAGGCGGCCTTGGTGTTCACAGTAGCTCTACAAATCTTGGATAAGATGACTGATTCAAAACAAGAAGTCTTGGGTATATAGGTTTTATTTATTTAGACTCTTGTTAATATGCCAATATTGAAAATGCTCTTTAAACACCTCTTGAATCGGTATTTGCGCTAAGTACTTCAGAACACCAGTTGCGAACAACCCTGCAAACAGGGTGCCTAGGGTGTTTCTGAACTGAAGTGGCCATACCCGGTTATCTTTGAAAATTCATTTCGGTTGGCCAAGATCTCCAGAATACTTTCTTTAAACTCCAAGATTGCTATTTTTCTGGAAATGATATTTCTTGAAAATATTATGGGAGATTTGCGAAAATAGGTTTTTGGAGATTTGCCAAAACTAAAAGATTTCCTTTGCCCATATTTTCGGATAAGATAAAATTTCAAAAGTTGAAGATTTCTGGTTGCCTTTTGAATCTTCTTCACGGCTATGGGAAGATAAGGGTTATCTCTTAAGATAACAAATCCCTTATACTTTGGGAAAAACTTGTCACTAGCCGTTGGGGAGTATTTTTTGAAAAATCATTTTCCATACTTAGCTGATTCTCTTGGTTTTGACCGTTGGAAGTTTTGTTTAAATATAGCATTTTACTTCCACTGAAAGACACACACATAGAGAGAATAGCAAGAAAAGAAAGTAAGAGAAAATCTAGAAACACAACATACGCAAAACGCAAAATTTCAAAAGTGGTTTTTCTAGTGAAAAGAATTTTTCGAGCTACACTTGAGAAAAGAAAAACCGACACAAGTTGTGTTTAAACTAAGCTTTCAATATATTGGCATACTAGGACTTCATTGTACCTTATATCTGCTTAAGACAGAAGCACCCAGTAAGGTGTTTTGTAACCCAGATCTTGAATCAGAAAAGTGAGTGAGTGGTCCTCAGTCGTGTGGACTTTGGACGTCTCCAATCTGGTGAGATTTGGACGTGGTGTAATCTACCTTAGAGAAGGAGGTTACGTGGTTGCAAGTTGTAACAAGGTGTGTTACATTTGTAACGAGTTAAGCCCGGTTTAGTGAAGTGGTTAAATCCTACACGAGGTAGGTCGTGGTTTTTCACACCTCAGTTGGGCTAGAGGTGTTTTCCACGTAAAAATTGTGTGTGCTTTATTTTCAGCATTTATTTTGGTGATTTTCGCATTTGCAATATTTGAGAACACCCTCTGCAAACAAGTCACAAGGATGTTTGTTATTTACAACGCGAAAATCAGACACCACAATTCACCCCCCCTCTTGTGGTAGAATACTCACGATCTTAACAAGTGGTATCAGAGCAGGTTCTCTCACAAAAGGCTAACACCTTGAGAGATTCTGAAGATGAGTACACCACAAGGAATTCTTGAAGGGCAATCCATTACTCGTCCACCCTATTTCAACGGCCAATATTATAGTTGGTGGAAGAGTAAGATGGAAAACTATATTTAGGCAGAAGATTATGAGTTATGGATGCTCATCAAGAACGGGCCCCTTGTTCCCACCAAGGTGCTTGAAGATGGTAAGACGGTTTCCAAGGAACCTAAAGAGTTTGATGCTGAAGATTATAAGAAAATGGAGAAAAATGCCAAGGCCAAGAAGCTACTATATTTTGGCCTAGGACCCGATGAATACATTCGCATCTCTGAGTGTGAATCAGCCCAAGCTATCTGGAATGCCCTGCAAGTTGCTCATGAAGGTACGAGTCAAGTTAAACACTCTAGAATTGAGCTAGTTATGCGACAGTATGAGTTGTTTGATATGGGTGATCGTGAGACTGTGATGGATATGTATACACGGTTTACCCACATCACGAACGAGTTAAAATCCCTGGGAAAGTCTTTCACCACTGAAGAGTTGGTGAGGAAAATCCTCAGAATTCTACCTCGTACGTGGGAAGCCAAAGTAACAGCCATCCAAGAGGCTAAAGACATGAACAAGATCACCCTCGACGAGTTGATTGGTAATCTCCAAACCTATGAACTCCGAAAGAACTCACAACAAAGAGAGGAGCAAAAGAAGGATCGTGGGCTTGCCTTGAAAGCACATGAGGACACTGACTCTGACCTTGAAAATGAAGATATGACCCTAATGACCAGAAAATTCAAGAAATTCTTCAAAAAGGTCAAGGAAAACAACAAAAGAAAAGACTTCAGTAAGTCCAGAAACACCCCCAAAGAACAGCTCACAGGGTGTTTCAAGTGCGGCAAACCAGATCACTTAGTCAAAAATTGTCCTCTGCTTCGAGAAGATCAGATGCCCGAATATCCTCGAAAACAGGGTCGAAAACACCCTGTAAACAATCTGGGCAAGCGATTCTCGAAAGCTATGCTAGCTGCTTGGGGAGATTCCTCTGAGGATGAAGGAGAATCTGAAGCTAAAGAAGGGGTCGTAGCACTGATGGCACAAAGTGATTCAGATTCAGATGATGAATCAACAATCAGCTTCTCAGATCTCAAGAACAAGGTACATGGTCTTAACAAAGCTACTTTAGAAGAACTTCTATATAATTTGATAGACACCTGTGCTGATCTAAAAAGAGAAGTTCGTGACCTAGAGCTTGAAAATGAAATTCTTAAAAATGAAAAACTCGGTTTACATGAGAGTATTAACGTGCTTAGAGAATATCTCTTTCTAAAAGAAGGCGATTACACTCAAGTAGAGGAAAAACTCTCTAAAGTGGAAGAAACAGTTGAATCCCTAATAAATGAAAAGCAGAGCTTGAATGCCACCATAGAAAAATTGAAAACTGATCTTGCCACAAACAACCGCTGGAACAAATCCTCACAAGCCCTTGATTGGTTAAACACTCACCACAATCGAAACAAAAAGGGACTTGGATATAAGCCTAAACGAACAGTTTACCCAATCCATAGAAAATATGTGGGATTACCTGAAAACATTGTTTGCTTTCATTGTGGTAAAACGGGGCATTATAGATACACCTGCCCTTTGAGAAAACATGCAAATGAAAAGAATGAAAGGTATGTGAAACAAATCTGGATTAGAAAAGATGAGCTTTACATGTCTAAAAGAATGGGACCCAAGTGGATCTGGGTTCCCAAAACTAACCCGTGATTTGTTTTACAGGCTGAAGTGAGAGAGAACAACCTTACGAACAACCCCACCAACACCCTTGAAAACAGGCAGTTGTGGTTTGTTGATAGTGGGTGTTCACGGCACATGACTAGTGAAAGATCAAATTTTCTCTCACTTACAGCTTTGAATGGTGGGAGTGTAGCATTTGGAAACGGCAAGTCTGGGACAATTGTCGGTATAGGTAATATTGGTAAAACTCTCTCCCACTCAATTGATAATGTGCACTTAGTTGATGGGTTAAAGCACAATTTGCTAAGTGTGTCCCAACTGTGTGACAAGAACAACCTAGTATTGTCTTCAAAAACACGTTGCTTGGTTGTAAATGACGACACAGGAGGTGTTGTGTTGAGGGGGACGCGATGTCAAAATGTTTATAAAGTTTGTATTTCCACTCTTCCCCAAAACAATCTGACTTGTTTAAATGCATTAAATGATGATATAATGTTATGGCACAAGAGACTAGGTCATGCAAGCCTGTCCTTGTTAAACAAACTTGTTTCCAAAGATTTGGTTGTTGGACTACCTTCCATCAAGTATAATGATGACAAGGTATGTGAAGCTTGTGCAAAAGGAAAACAAGTCAGATCTTCTTTAAAATCTAAAAAGTCTGTAAGCACTACCCGACCTCTTGAGTTATTGCACATTGATCTATGTGATCCTATGAGGATATCAAGTAGAGGTGGGAAGAGGTATGTGCTTGTCATAGTGGATGATTACTCTCGATTTACTTGGACCATGTTCTTGGCCTCCAAGGATGAAACTTTTGAGAATTTTATTGCCCTTCTCAAAAAGGTTGAAAAGAGAGTTGGACACTCATTGGTTAGCTTGAGGTCTGATCATGGTACTGAGTTTGAAAATGCAAGTTTTACAAATTTTTGTAATATGCATGGTGTTGATCACAACTCCTCGGCCCCAAGAACACCCCAACAGAATGGGGTGGTTGAGCGCAAAAATCGCACCCTAGAAGACATGACTAGGACAATGCTTATTGCTAGTGGTCTTCCTAGGAACTTTTGGCCAGAAGCTTTGAACACATCTTGTTATATTATGAATAGATGTATGATTAGACCTATTTTGAACAAAACTCCCTACAAACACTTCAAAGGCAGAAAACCCAACATTATGCATTTAAGAACATTCGGTTGTAAGTGTTTTGTGCATAATAATGGGAAGGATGCTTTAGGAAAGTTTGATCCAAGGAGTGATGAGGCAATATTTCTCGGTTATTCCTCTCACAGCAAGGCATACAAAGTCTTTAACAAAAGAACCTTGTGCGTTAAGGAAAGTGTGCATGTGCTTTTTGATTAATCTAACTCTTTGAATGAGAATAATGCACAGGATGAAGAGTTTGAATTAGGTCTTATCCAAAAGGAATTGTTGAACCAAGAAAAACAAGGTGAGAACACCCTGAAGAAAACAGGTACAGAAGCTGTTCCTCAAAATGGCAGACAAGGTGATAACCAAACCGGGGGAAACACCGTTGAACCATGTTCGGAACCATATACTTCAGGAACCAGCTTGCAAACAGGTGCAGAAACAGGATCAGGAAGTGTTCTTGAGCCTGATCCTACACACACTTCAGTTAGAACAGAACATGTGTCTGTGGATCCTATTAATCCAAGACCATGGAAGCACCATAGTTCGCACCCTCTTAATCAAATCTTATCAGATATTAATACTGGAGTGCAAACTAGATCTAAACTTAAGAATTTTTGTGCTTTCTATGCTTTTCTTTCTAACATTGAGCCAAAAAGTGTGAATGAAGCTCTTGCAGATTCAGATTAGATCACGGCTATACAAGAAGAGCTTCATCAATTTGAAAGAAACAAAGTGTGGCACCTTGTACCTAAACCTGCAGAGAGATCAATTATTGGAACCAAGTGGGTGTTCCGAAATAAGCTAGATGAGTCAGGAACAGTCACTAGGAACAAGGCAAGGCTGGTGGTTCAAGGGTACAATCAAGAAGAAGGGATTGATTATGAAGAAACCTTTGCACCAGTTGCTAGAATTGAGGCTATTCGAATCTTAATAGCCTTTGCAGCTCATATGGAAATCAAGCTATATCAAATGGATGTGAAAAGTGCATTCCTAAACGGATACCTTAAAGAAGAGGTGTATGTCAAACAACCCCCTAGTTTTGAAAATGGTGATTTTCCAAATCATGTTTTTAAACTTGACAAAGCACTTTATGGTTTAAAACAAGCTCCGAGAGCTTATTATGAACGGTTGTCAAGCTTTTTACTTGAAAATGATTTTAGAAGAGGCAAGGTAGACAATACCTTGTTTCTAAAATCTAAGGGGGAACATTTATTGATTGTCCAAACATATGTAGATGACATTATATTTGGTGCAACTCATCATGATTTATGCCATGAATTTTCAAATATGATGAGGAGTGAGTTTGAGATGAGCATGATGGGTGAGCTTAACTTTTTCTTAGGCTTACAAATCAAGCAAACTCCAAACGGCACCATGATCCATCAACAAAAGTATATCAAGGAGCTACTTAAGCGTTTTGGGATGGAGTCGGCCAAACCCATAGACACTCCTATTTCTCCTTCAACCAAGTTGGTTATGGATGATGGGAGTCCCTCAGTTGAGGAGAAACTCTATAGGGGCATGATTGGGTCACTCCTATACCTAACCGCTAGTAGATCGGATATTGTTTTTAGTGTTGGTTTATGTGCCTGTTTTCAGTCTAGTCCTAAAGAGACTCATCTTAAGGCTGTCAAACGGATATTAAGATATTTAAAGCATACACCTGATTTAGCTCTATGGTATCCTAAAGGTTGCAATTTTAATCTTGTTGGATATACTGACGCTGACTATGCAGGTTTCCTAGTTGATAGAAAGAGTACCTCAGGTATGGCTCATTTTCTTGGACCTTGCTTGGTATCTTGGGCTACCAAGAAGCAACATTCAATTGCCATGTCCACAGCAGAAGCTGAATATGTTGCAGCAACTTCATGTTGTGCTCAACTGTTGTGGATAAGACAACAGCTTAAGGATTTTTGTGTTGACACTGGATGCATT
Source organism: Selenicereus undatus (assembly GCA_017589665.1). Classification (NCBI taxonomy): domain Eukaryota; kingdom Viridiplantae; phylum Streptophyta; class Magnoliopsida; order Caryophyllales; family Cactaceae; genus Selenicereus; species Selenicereus undatus. The sequence continues at coordinate 9,148,413 of JACYFF010002017.1, read as the reverse complement.
CCTATTCTTTGTGATAATACTAGCGCTATTAACATTGCCAAAAACCCATGTCAACACAAAAGGACAAAACATATTGACATTCGACATCATTTCTTGAGAGATAATGTTGAAAAGGGTTTAATTTCTATGAATTTTTGCTCAACGAAAAATCAAATTGCTGATATATTCACTAAGGCACTAGCTAGAGATCAATTTGAGAGAAACAGACTGGAATTGGGGTTGATGAAAACACCCTGAGAACACCTGTTCTCAAAGGTAGATCAAGCTGACAAAAACACCTTATAATACCTGTTCTATTCCCTTGTTTGCAATTCTTGTTATTAAAACAGTGGTCTATGCTTAACGAATATGTGTAGTCTATGTGCTATTATGATTATATACTGTTGTCTTGGGAGATGGAGAAAGACTATTCATGACAGACCTTGGAATGAGATAAGCATGTTCAAGAACAGGCGGCTCGAACAGGTATGCTTTGATTGTCATTAATGTATGCTGCCTGCTTAAATTCTAGGTGTTCCCTAGGTGACCCTTCATAACGGGTGGGGAGTTTAAAAAACCCCCTTGCGTGCGTTTGTCTTCCCCGTCTTGCTCTCTCTCTCTCTCTCTCCTCTGTTCTTGCTTTCAAACCCTAGCAAAACCCTCAAAACCCGAAATTCTTCCTTGCGTTAATGGCTTCCAAAACCGATTCTTCATCAATCTCTGAGAGTAACAACATGATTATACCCTTGATTCTGGCTCCTCCTCGCCCAATTATCCACACAATCTTCGGGTATCTCACTCAGTTAAACCTCAAAAGTATTGGGCTTGAGTTGAATGATATCCCCTACTCCTTTGGTTGGGAATTAATGGTGTATGTGGGAACAATCCCTTGTCCCATTTCCTCTGTAGCAGGTGTTGGTTCTTCGGGTTTCCAAGACCAATTCTTGGAGAACCCAGAAACCATCGTTGGGGATTTTGAACCCTGTTCTTCTGCACTATTCCCAGAAGAAACAACTTAAAGAACAGGGGATGCGTTCTTCGATGATCTGTTCATGGATCTGAAGGAGGACTCTGATGAGAAAACAGGAGAAAATCCTGTCCAAGAGGATGACTCTGTTCCTCTAGTCTCTCGAACTGGAGAGAAGAGGAAAAGGGTAAAGATGGTGGCTAGGCGCACCCGAACGCCAAGAATACGACCACAACCAAGGTCTCGCCGCTCTCTAACTCCCTCTTCTCCTCCTTCTCAACCTTCTCGCAAATCTGCGAGAATTGTCTTTAGATCAACCCCCAGATCCTCTAAACCCTCTGCTCCTATCATCGAGGAGATTTCCTCTTCTACTGAAGGGTTCTCGAGTTCTGACTCTGAAGACACCACCTTCAAATAGGGGACACAGGTGTTTTTCGAATCCTCTGAAGATCAAGCCTTTCCAAAATTAGCCACTAAACCTGCTGTGAAGCCCTTTCCTGCAAAAACACCACTCAAGCGAAAACCCAGAACAACTCCCCTACCACAAGCTACCACCTCTGTTCCTGCCTCCAAACGCCCAAAGCAGTTCACTCCCTCTCCTATGTCTGACAAACATGCGCAGTTGCGTAAGCGCAATGTCGTCAGGGGGAAGGTAGTGTCTGTAAGTTTTTTTGAGGAACAGGGTCTGGGGGTGTTCTTGACCAAGCTTCGAGCCCAAGGCTGGCTTGAGTTGTTTGCAAATACCCAGTTGGGGTGTTCTGTGCCTGAGTTGGCTGAATTTTATGCCAACTGCGAGGTCACCGAAGGGGTGGTGACAAGTTTTGTGAATGGGCAAGGCATCAAGGTTGATGCGCCCACACTTGGAAAAATTCTAGGAGTGCCCTCACAAGGCTTTGCTGTGTATGTGAGGGAAGATAAAACTGCCCTGGAACCAGCCAGGCTCCTAGAGGTGTCAAAACACCTCAGTTAGAAACAAGGCCTGAGAACACCCTCCTCTGTAAAAAAGGGTGATCTGATCCCTCTCCACCAACTTCTTTTCATGTTCGTCATTAAAAACGTGATTCCAAGGGGTCAAGGGAGAAACTCAGCAGACCTTTTTGATCAGTGCCTGGTCGACTTATTGGATAGGAAGGAACCCATAAATCTTCCGGCTATCATGATTCGCCACATTGGGCGAATTGCAAGCACCACCCGGGCTCATGATCTCAGATATGGGTTTCTGCTAACAAGGGTGTTTGAGCACTTTGGAATAGTGCTCACACAGCGAGTGGAGGCCCAAGTCGTTGATGCAATTGGGATTGACACTCTGCTAGGGTGTGGCTATGAGATTGGCGAAGGGTCCATTTCCAAACAGGGTCATCGACCACCTCGACCACCTGTTTCTAAGCAACCGTCCATCAAGGTTGAGGCTGTTCTTGAGGACAATGCTCGCCTCAAGGCTGAGCTATCAACTGTCAAGGTTGCTCTTGCTGAGGAACAAGCCCTCTCTGCCAAATGCCATGAAGACTTGCTTGCTCTTCTCTCCACCCTTGCCCCTAGCATTCCTCCTCTGCAATCGAAACCACCCCCTGCTCCCTGATTGTCTAGGCTGTTTTGTTTTTGTTTTTTTTTGTTTGTTGTTTTGTTGCAATTGTACTGCTTTGCTTATTAATGAAATATCTACTTGCAGTCTCTCTTGCTTGTTGTTCCTTCTGCTTTATACTTGTTGTTATTGCTTTTTAATGATGCCAAAAGGGGGAAAAAGAAGAGAATCACCTAGCTATTGAAATTGTGACAATGTATGAATCTGAACCTGACCAACCTGACCTTGACTTACGTGGATCCCTATCAGCTTTCATTTTTTTGTCAATATGGTCACTTGGTTTGTCATCATCAAAAAGGGGGAATTTGTTGAGTTATTATATTTAAGTTTTGATGATAACAAATCCTAGTGTA